>DWPT01001760.1:0-17729 GCA_018251895.1 Agathymus mariae mariae
CTCCTGCTTGAGTCAGCCGCCAAACGACTCGTCGTGTTCCGGCTGGGGGCTTGAGAGCCAGTACTTTCTTTCGTACCCTCTCATTTCCTGGCCGACAACGTATCAGTGATATCTTTGGTCTTGCTGATGTCCATGGGCGACGATGACCACTTACCATCAGGTGGCTCGTCTGCTCGTTTGTCGGTTAATAACATTAAAAAAAAATCAACTGCCCGACACCGCCACCGGGTCGTTACAATCCGAAGTATAAATACTGTAGTATATTATGACCATTTTGTATACTTTTAGCCTCCTTAAAAATGCCGAGTGTCTATTGTGACGTCAGTAGTGCGGCATCTTACCGAGCCTACTATTATTCTACACTCAATTTTAAAAAGATTACAAAACGTTCAACAGCGTCCAGTCACCGCGAAAAATAAAATTCATCAAAAATGAAAAAAAACAAAAGCATATTTTATAACTCAGTAAATTCGGCTTTGGTGATACATACCTTCACAACATCAATCCGTTCTTCATTACGATCTCTATCTCTTATCGAAACGGCTTAGGATTTAATTTTATTTGCAGCTGTCGAATCAGATGGTAAATATAAAGTTGTCGGTGCATAAAAGGCTTTGACAGTTCGCGGTAAGGTCGGCAAAACGGTAGGCTGGACAATTTTGATGTCGGGAAGATATTATGATTCGATTTTGTCAAATGTCAACTTCTGTGGTCGCATCCACTGGTGTTTCTGTCGTATATTGGGTTCCTTTGCAATAAAAATAATTGAACTCATCTTTCATTCAATTCTTAATGTTCCTTTGTAAGTTTCCGAGAATATATGGGGGTAAAACACGATTTACATTAGCGGAGATACGCGTTAAAATTGGTCGCACAGAAAATCAGAAATGTGTTCTGTGATAACGTTGACAGTGGAAGGCGAATAGTTTCCAATGTCACACGTATCAGATTGTTTTTAGCTCATATGTGCTTAATATAGTTGCATGTGTTTTATTTTGAAACAACGATTTAGGATTATATTTCAAATAAACGGGTGCTTCTTTGCATCGGAACTCACGCTAATGTTGACTAAGTACTGACCGATCCATCAATTCTTACTGAAGCAACAACTTGGATGCTTCGAGACACCATAATTACAAGAAGATATCCTTCTATTAAGAAATACATTATCGTTTACGTTTACCGTTTCAAATATTTTATATTTGGCTAGACGAATCCAACTATATATTTCCTTTGCTACTTCCATCTTGCATTACAAAAATATCATACGGAACTTAAGACATCAAAACATAATTCATTCCATACTTTGTTCGTTCTTATTAGAAGCCACACACCGCCCGGTGGTTCACTCTTGGCTGCGTTTAATCAAGGACAGATAAGAAGACAGATGACTTAATTTAGAGTTTTGAAGTGTGGGCAGAGACTTGTTGTAGCATAAATACTATTGACGGCCATTTAATGTTGAGTATAGATGGTTTAAATTTAATTATGATACAGATAGTGTTTTCATCAATCATGTATTCTTTAGAAGTCTTTAGAAGTCAATCGATAGACAAGCAAATTGCCACTTTGGCCGCTTCTGGCCTTTTGTATGCCGCTAATTCGTCTGATTGGAGGATTGGATTGATCTTACTGTTCAGTATGTGGGGCATATCGCAGTATTTCTTATTGAAGTCGGTTTTTTTTTCTAAAGTGTTCTATTGTTTTCTTCACCTCGATATTAAAGCGAAATTTAATACGTAAATGACTTTTAATTTGATTTTAATTTTGATTAAGAGTTAATTTTTTTTTCAAACTACTGGACACAACACATCGCTATGTAATAGTCCAGTAGTTTGAATGTTAGTCGCTGGAAACGGAGACTCGAGTTCGAATCCTGCATAACATATTGTGCATAACTTTTAAATTTAATTTAATTATCATTTGTTATAGTGAATGAATGAATATATTATGTCCATACCTTCATATCTAATAACTCCTTATAATGTTTTGGACGATCCGAGAAGTCCACCGATTTGTACCTACCCAGACAGGAGACTCGAGCCCAATGGGGCAAATGTAGTTTAATAAATTATAAACATTGTTCAAAAGAAAATTCCAACAATTATCTCTTTAATCTTTTTTATCTACAACTTCACAGATAGGAACTTCAAAGAGGGTGTTTATGACATACGACAGTACTGGCACGACGACACAGGAATGTCAATTGTGCATCTCGAACTATGCAAACAAGGGGAGATGTCTCCCTTTGTATTTTTAACAGCAGAATTAAAAAGTAAAGTCAACAAATTAATTTACGTACAGTTTTGCTTTGTTATTGGGTGATCATTTTTTTTTTCTTATTATATATAAGAAATAAATAAAGAAAAGATGTGGAATGTTATAATATTTTTCTGATTTGTTATTGTCATTGTACATTTTTTAATATTCTAAACATTTAAACTTAGTATTAGTATTAGTCAGCATTATCATAACTATTTTAAATTTTATTTTTTAAATATAAAATAAACAAATTTACACATGTAACGAATTAATTGAACGTTTGCCATTTTACCTATAAGAAAGAAAACTTTTACGACACTTTTATAATATTTTATACATACAAAACTTGATATAAAAGATTGTTAACAAATAAAAATCCCTGTACATTCCGACTTCCGTAGAGAGTCGAAAAAAAATCAGATTATTATTAGAACACCACCAGAAACAATACAATGAGAACACTATTATATAACATATAAAACATTGAATGCCTTTTCAATGATCGGAAACTACGATGTAACATGTAAATGTATACGTTGATATTCGGTAATCTCCGATGTCAAGCTCCAAGACATCGACACCAGTCTACACGTGATCAACGAGTAACTGAAGGGTCAGTGACCGCGCTAAATCTGTTCCTTCCTGCAAGGTATCGAGTTATTTTTGATAACGATTATTGCAACGAGCACTCTATCCGTACTTACAACTTTTTTCACCGGTGCGATGAGACGCTCGTTACAGTAAGGGTTTATTTTACGGTGAGTGTATTGAGAATTAAGCTTTAATTTATAAGCAAGATATTAATATAAAAAAAAATATTGTTTAATTATTGTGCAGTTTGATAACAAACAATTACAAGATATTTGCAGTTTATAAACTTCACACTAGAATAGATAGATACCTGTATAACTAAACTATAATAATACACCTACAGAAAAAATCTTAGTTACCATCTCTAGGTTTAGAATGACTGAGATTTTTTGTCTATTTTCAATTAAATTTATAATTTTTATTTATTTATTCTGCGGTCTTAATTTCAAAATTTATACGTAATGATTATATTATATGACATTCGGGCAGAATAAACACGTCATTCACATGAGGACATCATTATATTTTTCTAACATATTAATAGGCTAAGACCAACACAATTCAGTATCACTTTCTCTTCTTTGACAAGGAGATAAGCGTGCTCATAATTGGGCTGATAAATGATAAACGTTTGCACAATAACACCCAAGCACTACCATTCCGTGTTACTAGTGGACAACTGGACATATTCAAATATGACTTCACAAACACCCAAAAAACAAACAAGAGAAGAGAATCGAACCCAGTACCCATCTGTTGGCTGGGTCATTACCATCTTCTCTACGTGATCATCATTACATTGAACCTAGTTAAATGAAACAATCCTTATTTTACATATATTTCAACCAAGACTTAATCATAGTAGCTGATCATGACACGCTCAGAATAGCCGCCTGATTCCTCTGAGTGTTATTACCAAAACCGCTGACATAGTGTTATAGATATTTTAACGAGCGGCAATTGAAGTTTGGGTGGTCCTCGCGTAAACTTACGACGGGTCGAGTTTGAACGGCGTGTAGGGTGTTACGATGTAAGGTTGCATGGTCATTTTGAATTAGGTACTTACTATGTGTTACTGGTAATAAAAATGTGTCTGCTCATTCATTATATGAATATCACAAAAAACTTATATTAGTATTGTATGTACATTATTGTATTATATGTACATACATTTAATTAATCGAAACGACGCTTTAAAACAATTCATATCAGAAGCAATCAGATCCAAATCTAAATTCGTCATACCGTTGTACAATGTCGCTGTTTCGATTACATACTGCGTCAACAAACGGTATCGTTTGAGATATTTCAGTCCGTCCGTTCGTCTGTCACTCTGTATATATTACGACCTCACAGAGACACCCGACGACAGACTATTAATCTTTTACTAAATACCAGGCTTCAAATAAACAACACGGGATACATAGCTAAATTCAACATTGGATCTAATTCATTCCAATGATAAGGTGCATTTTAATAAAAAAATATATTAGTTGCGCGCACATATATCCTCGTTAGTGTTATGTTTATGACTTAATGACAACAGTTTACTAGATTTTCGAAATAACAAACATGTTTTTCACATTTTAAGAGTTCCGTAGATACGATTAAAAAAGAAAATTCGTTTAGGATCTTTATATATTTATGTCACAGTCCTTTGTTTCAGAAACAGGTGAGCGGCAAAAATAAGATGAAAATTAACATAATTAGAGTACATTTGGACTAATCACGGGTGTGTATCGTAAATGAGTAAATTGTAATATTGAATGAATAATCAGTTAGAAAATTACAAAATTTTGTTTTAATTACAAAATAAATAGTTATTTAAAATTAGAATCAATTTATTTAGGGTATATACCTATGATTTATTCATTTTTCTCTACAATAATGTCAATTATCCAATTCTCCTCTTTTCTTTTCTTCCACTCTCTCCTTTTCTCAGAAATCATATACAAACCGTAAAAAAGCAATACAGAATAAGTAGAGGTAACTAACGGTTCACAGAAAAATCAATATGAGGAATTACTTGTGGTCTTACACATATCTATACGATCTATTTATTATACGGAGCCCTAACTACGAGATCCAAGTTCAGACTTGATTGGTATTAACACCAGAAGCGCACATTCAGCACACGAGCACTATTTTAATCGTAGTTATGACACAGTTTAAGCCGAAAAGTATCATTTTTCATATGAAAGCAAAATGACCGGTTAACTGTCTTGAAAATGTTATAGGGATGTTAAAAATGTTTCGCTTTGACAAAAAGTTAATTATCATAATAAAATGTCAGAGTAAACGAGCTTTGTCACAATGGAGCGAAAAGAAAATAAAAGACGATGTCAAGTGAAACTCGGATTCGCTTTATGAAGATTCCGTAGGTATTCAAATGATCGCAACCTATTCTCTCATTGCTGGATTCGGATGTGACAATGTGAGAGTCAAAGATCTAAGGTCCTTCATGCTGGGCAAACAAATTGAAAGAATTTACACACTTCCGAGAACATCCCGGAGCAGTCTCAAGTTCGTAAATTATACTAGGTTTATCAACTTCAGTCTTCGCGCCAAGATTCCACCCACGAGGCATAGAGTGATTTTGACTTAAGACAGTTGGACTAAAATATAAACCAATACCGGATGAACCCACATTGGTATTCGTATTTATCAGGTGTAATACTTCTCTATTTGTCGCGTACATCTAAACCTTACCCATGTATTACTCTACTTATTGGTAAAAACGCCTTGAAAATACATGTAGTATCTACTATTTTTTTGAAATTATCGCGTTCAAACAGATAGTTAAACTTTGCTCTAGTTCCGTATTAATGAACCCTAAATGTAATGTCGTTAACTATTTGAGAACTCCAAACTATTTAGCTGCTGGTTGTAAACAAAAATGTGAGAAAAATAAAATGTTTTAGTACCCGTATGCGACGTGTGATTGCAATTACATTTGAGTTTATGATGACACCGAATTAGAACTCCCTCATGTTGCGATCCAATTGTCCTGCGGTACTAAAAGTTAACTTAAACAATGTACAAATTAATCTGGTAATCAAACTACACGGTACACAATTAAAAGTACACAGTACTATCATGAGGAGTTTTTTTTAATATATAAACTTGCAACCTTGCATTAGAAATCTCTGCCTCATGAGTCTCGCTTCAGAAAGTCATTACAATGAACAGCAACATAAAAAGCGGTAAGAAATTCCCAAAATGAATATTTATTACTAGTTAGGGTTAATTTTTAACTCATGGCCAAGCATTTTAACTTTGAAATATTCAACCAGTTTATCCAGACCCTTCAGTATAACATTATCTGATACAAGATTCTAATTTACAGCATAAAATGCCGTTAATTCATATTGAATTTTGTTATAATTTTTTACACATTCACCCTTGAACAAGCTTCTAATGTCATTATGATTAAATATAAGCTATAGTTAATGTATTAATACTTGTTAATATCATCCTTCTTAAAAAAAGTAGTTTTTTAAACCTGACAGTTGACTGAGAGTTGGAACATGCTACCAATCATATCATGTAGATATAAAAAATCAATTGAAATTCGAGATTTGAGAATAGAAATTAGTACAGAGATAAGTACACTGGCTGACCAGAAATGGAACGTCGGACCCGTTCAGTTTGGTAATTACTGTGACTGAGCCACATGATCATCTGCAATATAATGTTAAAGGGGAATTAGGAGAAACAGTTAATGTAAAATATATTCCACTGGTAGTAAGCTGCACCCATAGCCGAAATGAGGCGATCCTAACAAGATCGACCTTTTGTTATTCCACGAAATGGACTTAAGAATAATGTTGTCTAATATATAAATACTGAAGCGTTCTAGCCTGATGGCTTTTATGATATTTTTATTGTTAACCTTTTTTTGTTCTTCTTACTTATCGTCAAAACTTCAACATCATGCTATTTAAGCTGCACATTTACATAAATTTTATTATTTACACTCTGTATAATTCTTATTATTATTATTCCTAATCCGATTTTTTTTACTAACTTCTATATCTTCTACTAAAAGATTATTTTGAAGAAATAGATATTTCAGCTATAAGACCACTTTTGGGCCACCATATGTATATATACAACAAGTATCACTGCTTAGCTTTGGTAAATTTTGCGGAAGTAGATGCATGAACTGCCGAGATTAAAAGTATTCCTGATTATGTGACCTTTAACAAATTATAAGTTTCAAATATATAAAAAATCATTTTAAACTGTTGAGCGATTGTAGTTTTACAGGTGAACAGACAGACAGACAAATAGACAATAACTCCAAAAAATACGTTGAATCCTATGTATCGATAAGAAAGTTTGCCCACATTAAAATGCCTAAAAAATATTTCATGAAGAGTTGTCGCTGTTAATTTTATTATTAGTATAGAAGTAAATGACATGCTAGATTCATCATGTACAAGTGGTGATTATTGTACTATAATTGTTATATGTAGCAATAGTGATGTCAAGCATCATAAAAGCTCCAACACTTGGGTTAGTAACTTTCACATTACCCTTTAATTCAAATTCAAAATCATTTAATTATTCAGATATTCTGTAAACACTTATGCATGTGAGTTTGCTTCTATTAACGTTTAAGAAGGTGCTTTGACATGGAGGAGAAGAAACGGCTAAAGAAACTCCTCGGCACATTATTCCGTTATTTCCAGGCGTCGTTGTTATAATTATATATTCATCTTTACCATAATACCTGTAATTACCTGTAAGCTGTGCTTTAACGCGTCGCTAAAAATTCCAATAGGTAACTCTTGTATCAACTTTGGAACCTTATTGTAATGAACTCCAAGTCATCTCAATTATAGTGACCTATACCGTGCAGTCACTAATAGCCTTAACTTGTTTAAACACTTCCACACACTTCTTGTGAATCATCAAAATCATTGCTCTGATTAACCATGTTTTCCTCTTTTGTATGATTACCTCATATTTTTCACATCCCGCTGGCCGGAATGCACGATTCGTAAATCACGCAACGCATCGGATGTACCTACCTGTATCTTCGTGCGAGACTCTGTTTTACTTGTAGCCAATTGATTACTGCAATTATCGCTGCGTTAATAGGTTTGTTCGACGCAGATTTTATTTATTTACATAATTTTTATGTGAATAACCGGCAAACGAGCAGACAAATCACCTGATGGTAAGTGGTCATTGTCGCCCATGGAACCACCAAAAGCCACCAAAAGCGTTACTAATGCGTTGTCGTCGAAGAAAGAAAGTAAGACAGAAAAAAAGTTATTTAAAAAACGTCTAAAGGCTGGGAAGTAAACGACGACAAAAACTGTTTTCACAAAAATAGCTACAGATATAAATTTGAGCTTTATCCAACAATATGTATCAAAGAAATGCATTGAAATAGAAAAGGGTTAAATAAGATTCTGAGTATCGATTTCTTACACGGGGGACTCAAATTGGAATCCTACACGCATATCTAATTTTTAATTAGAACTTCACATTTTATTATCTTTTCTTATCGCTATAAAATACAAAGTGATTTTTACAGCCTCTAGAATAAGTTTAGTGTATTTACAACAATCTGGCTCTAAATCAGGACCGTTTATCCCGACTATGGAATCTTTTATTGTTTACCATTGCATACTTTGACAGGGCCTAGCCGATTTGTTTTAGTTCGCAAATACAATTACGTTCAACTGATGGTAAGTATTCATTGTCATTCATGGACATTGTTGGGCACAACCTGTTTTTGTCGACTTTAAAAAAAAATTATGAATCAACAAATTTGCCACGGAATGTTGTAGCAATAAATAAAACAAGGACAAAATTAAAAAATATATAAATATTTTATTGGTAATTACCACATGATTACATAGATTCTATCTAATTTGTATCTAACAATCATCCTTGCCGATTTCCTTTGCTAAGGTTTACCTGGAAATCAACACCTCTGGGCAAGTCTCCCCGATCTTTTCCGTATCAGTGACTCGATATTCTTAGAAATATAATTCACTTTATACTTCAAGAATATAATCGTAAAGCGCCGCGTGTGACAGCTCACGACTTCACAACTAGGTATCAGTTCCAATGACGCCCGGTCTATTTTTGTTCGGTTATACATCTACTAATTTATAGTGCAATAAAGTTTTACTTGTCACTCACGCTGGATTTATGTCCGTCCGTCCTAAATGCGGTTTCTTCCGCTGACGAATTTCCTCGTGTCAACGTTTACTCTAAACAATATGTGATGCGTACAGCGTAGGCGACAGAGGAGACACCGGTTCGTTTGTATCCGTCCATCTGTGACCGAATGCAATATGGAACAAAGGAGTTTGTCTTCTGACGTTGCTTTAACAAAGTCTAATTTCCTGAAACTGTCTCAGATTATCGCGTACTTTTAGTAGGCTATAGTCACGCCAGATTCATCAAGCTGCATTCAACTCTAAAGCAAAGGATTTAAAATGTATATTTGAATGGTCTTGAATCTGGTATTGGAACTGTGTCGAAACCAAGAGGAGCTAATCGCACAGGCGGCGCCGCCTGTGTCGTCGGGACGCTACCGCTCGTACAAACAGCCGTCGAAGCGTATCGAGGAAGGATACTTAACAGTTGCACCTCTAATTATATCCCTGGAACTGCTGTGGAAACAAATACCATATCGTTTCAGCTCCCAGAATCCACATTCTTCGCATGGACTCATTCATCATATGTGCAAATAGTATTGTTTACTGTCTTACTAATGAGATTTCTCGATGACATGTTTATGAGAAGCAATAACTTTAGCGCCTCCACCGATGCATAAATTATATCAATCTACTCGAATTATGGTCGCTTCAGTAAGCGGAGGTGGAAATTGTTTAGCGTCTTATTTCCATTTAAAAAAATGTTTAATAATTATAGGTACATTTTGTTTTACTCATAGTTAGTAAAAGAGTAGACGGATCACTTGAAGGCTGAGATCATCCATGACGCCAGAAACATCATTAGTGCTTTTTTAGCCATAAAAATAGTACTAGCTCCAGCTTGTGAACTGGCTCTCATTGACGTTTCACGATTGACTTTAAAATTATTAGCCAGCCTGTCAGGTAACGAACCTTAACATCATGGTCATCCATGGGATACAAACATGAAATTTGAAATTTTTTGGCCGTATTGGGCGGCCTAGAATTCTCCCCCCCAATCCCACGCTGGCAGAACAGGGTGTCGTAAGAGGCGACAGAAGCCAGCTTGCTTGGTGGTAGAGCTTTGCGTAAAGATTATATTATCAATATTATTATTAAGTCGTTAATATTATTATTGGTATTATTATCTTTTTGTGAAGCCTGCCTGGCTAGCTACCACCCTCCTGCTTGGGTCAGCCGGCAAACGACCCGTCGTGTTCCGGCTGAGGGCTTGAGAGCCAGTACCTTATTTTTTACCTTCTTCTCATTTCCTGGCCAACAACGCATCAGTGATACCGTTGGTCTTGCTGATGTCCATGGGCGACGATGACCACTTACCATCAGGTGGCTCATCTGGTCATTTGTCGGCTATTATCATAAAAAAAAAATGATTCAGTGGCTAACAACATAAGGTTACATGTTTATGTAATAAGATTTCGCCAACAAAACTATGGTTCGACGAGTCGAGTCTGAGAAACTCTCCATGAGGAGCTCCCCGTTGTAGTTTTTACTCTCAATAGGTGAGTAGGTGTAAAAGAATCCACGCGTTCGTGATGTAGAAGATTGACTGAAGACGTTAGGTTAAGCCTTACAAGAAAACAAGGACCTTTCTTATTCCTTCATTCGTTAGGAATTATAGGTATCTCCAGGTAGAGGTAGCTAGACTCTGTATCATCCAGTTTAACGAGTACTTTCTCATATTGTGATAGGGTTATTTAACTGCCTAGCTACTATGTAATCCGACCTCTTAAACCAACCATGAAGTACTTTTAAATTATATAAGGTTGTAATATCGGATAACCAGTTTTAAAATAGGTTCCCGTTTTTTCTTGTCTGGAAACATATCAAAACCTATATAAAAATAAATATTATAAAATATATAGGTCATATCGTAAGAGCAAGGTATGGATTTCAAAAACTTAAACATTTAGTTATTACTTTCCTAAATAAAATAATCTATCTTACATAACAATTTCAAACAAATAAATCAGAGACAAACCAAACAATACAGGTGGCGGATTTGAACGTTTGAAAGAATTGTCTCCAGAAAGCCGCCGAGAAAAAAAATTAAAAAGCTGTAAAAATTTCCCAGAAGAACATCGAGGGCAGGTTTGTTTAGATTGGGCGGGCAATAACGCGGATGTCACTGCTGGCGACGGCGTACAGAGTCACAGAAATAGACCATCGCATAAACTATCATCTATGTTAACCGGCCAAAATTTTACGATCTTGTAGACACCCCAGACGGGAAATACAAATGAGGTTAAAAAAACTTGCAACCCTCTTATTACTGTAATAAACTACTTATTATTGCAAGGACAGAACTTTTCATGGGACCTCTGAGGCGTAGAAGGCTTCAAAAAAAATTTCACCTATTTTTCCTATTTTCGTCTAAAGTTACTTACTTCGTAGATCAATAGTTATTATGTTGCCAATCGTGTAGAGTGTGCCTGTGCGAGAGTTGAAGTGTATTATTATTGTGACGTAAGTCATAAATAGTATACGACCTCATAGATTCCTCAAGTAGCGCCAATCGATTAATTCATGAAAGTAATGTGCGTCATAAATTAAAAATACAATAATACCGCAGTTCTACATTACGGAGTTGTCGCACTGCAAATACGAATAGGATAAACGATTAAAGAATATCAGATTTGATAAAAACTCATATCCATTCAAAAAGATTCACGGAATGATATAGAAAACACAAACTAGCAATATTGTAGAATATATCTCGTATGATTTTTCCATATGCCAACTGACATTAAAAATAACCTCAATCGAAAATCTATTCAGTAAAAAGATATTACCAACTATACTATAAACTTTTCGATAATGCTACGTTAGTTGTGACACTCATATCTCCGTCGCTTACAGGATATAATCTAAATAGGTAAGGACTCGTAAATTTTTCGCATCTGTTTGTCCATCATTATTTTTATTTGTACAGCATAAAATTAAAAGCAGCAATACTTTCTTATAAACTTACAATCCCGATAAATAAACATTAAGTAACTATTTTAATTATGAGTTCCTTTTCAATTGTATACTCATAAATCGCACAGAAAAAAACGAGAGAACAATATCACTTATATAAATTCATCAATCTTCTGGCAAAATTCCATAACTCCCGCGACTAATGAGACATTAACCTTACACGCCACCAAAATTCAATTTGTCTTCTCCAAAGCAAACATAAAATAAGCCACATCAAACGAGGCGTTTTAATTGAGCGGAAAGAGTGATTCCATTGACAAAATCCATTAATGCCGTGTCGGTATCGCGAGCAATTAGTAAACAAATGAGCCGAATGACAGATCGGGCCGCGAGGAGCTGGCACCGTGACAACGGATCAGATGACGTTAAGGCATGTTGAAGCGTCGAGGACTAATTTGTTGGTAGTTACGTTAATAACATTAAATGTCTACTCGTGTTCAAAATTAATTTAAACCATTCGATCGTTAAGGTATTTTGTAAATATACTTACACACTTTATTTTCGGCTTCTACTATCGTTTCAAAAAGATGTTTTGACAATGAGTAGAAGAAGCAACGACGGATACATTGAGCAGATATTTTAAACCATTTATGACAACCACAGAGTGAGCTTTTAAGCTATGCGAAACCGCTTATTTCAAGAAGCCATTGTCATTTATGTATTATACCACTTTATCGACGACCTGTGCTTGCGAACCTCCCTTGAAAGTTCCAATAGGAATTATGTTAACCAATCAAATTTATGCAACGTACATTTGAAATTTGTGACCGTTAAAAAAAATATATACTGTGTGTGCCAATCCTATTTACGTACAGTGAAATAATCTCTGCATTTGTTACACTTTTTTTTATATATTGTCAAATATGTTACTAAGGTCACTACGTCTAATTCAAAAATACAATAGCTTGCAATTATACACGCTAGGTGTTACTGGTCAAATTCAACAATGTTCTATGCACTGCCTCTCACCATACAATAATAATTGTATCAGTTCTAAATCAAAATTAACTGAACTGACTGAATTATTCAGTTAAAATAATTCCCTTTAACCTCAATAAGAATAACGACCCATCCGTGACTTGACTTGATGACAGAAGACGTGTCGTTCTAAAACAACATGGTGACAACTGCCATTAGTATGTTATAAAATAAATTGCTGTATTTATTTTCAACTCTACTCTACTAAATTTTTTCCCAAGCGATTTTAATTGATTGTTATTTATTGTAAAAACCTTTAAATACGTAATACAATTTATATTAATCACAATATTGGAATAATATTTTTAGTTCAACCAACACCGAATTCTCCGTAAACCTATCGACAAGCCGGTGACAGGAGAACATATGTCGCAATAAAAAGATCCCGATGAAACACTACGTTTACTGCCGCTATTTCGGATTTAATGACAAAGTCTGGAATAGAAGACAATGGCTGTCGAATCGTTTATGTTGGCGATTGGTCACCGACGGACTGGTTCTGCGGACGACGGAAATAGTGATTTGGACAACTGACGGATGTAATAGTTTGTAGCCGTGTAACATAGGACGCTGTATAGGCCAGATTAGTATTTGTTTCAATGTAAACTGTTTTAGTATTACGAAACACTATTTTGTATGGAAAGTTATTCACTTAATCTTGTAACAATGCACACAAAAAAATGAACAAGAGCGTTGCGTACAAGGTATTAATCTATATAATTGGAAACTGTAACATGTTTATTAAATACTGCGAATGATGGATCTGATAGAATGATTCATTAGAAACAGATAAATTATGATAAGCTATCTGTAAAACATAAAAGCATCAACAAACTTTTATCTCTCACAAAAATGCCGGCTCGGGCGGGGAATCGAACACGGGAGTTGTCGCTCGGCAAGCAAGTTCACTATCAACTGCGCTACCGAGTATACAAACTATAATGATACAAAAGCTAATGATACGACATTGTAAGATATCAAAACGTCACCATTAAGCTCGGTTTATTAATCAAACTTCTTAAACGGTAGCTTAAATTATGTGCAGCAGTTGTTGCTGCTCCAATAAATGTCACCTCTATTTTTTTATTCTCGGAATGGAAGCGTGCCACCTTTTTGTTTGCTTCCTTTTTTCTTTCCTCATCTGTTTTGCCTCGTGTTTGTCTCTGGGCCGGAGTCAATTAATGACTTTTAGTCTTAGTTCGAAGCGTGTAAACGTTTTTAGGGATGTGTTTCACTGGTGCAGGACTAGTTGTGTGAGATTAAAGTTAAATGATAGTGTCATTAAACTTATTGCGACCCTTTAGCACCTAAAATAATTTATTAAATCTTACCTTTAATGGTTATTGTTTTTAAAAGTTTTTCTTGTATATCCATTTTTATTTTTATTTTATTTCAATTTCATCTTCCTTTTCTTTGCTCTTCCTATTATCCATAAAAATATATGTATATCCACTATTCGTAGGCGTTGGTAGCAAAGTAGTAACTTAAGAAACTATTTAATAGTTATGCGTCTTATAATTACTTATTCAGCGAATAATAATAATAATATTCAGGAAATAAATGTGTTCATGAAATTATTACTGTTTTGTTTTGATTAGAATTACCTGTCATTAATTAATTTATAAATTGTAAATAATTTACCATGTAAACCTTAATGTATTCGTGTAGAACTAATTATGCTACAATGTTATTCCATTCTATATAATTTCTCTTGAATGATGTAGATGTTCGAATAAACAAAATTAATTAATGTACATAATCCTTAATAAATATTGAAATGAAAAAACAAATTTTATTTTCGTCAAACGATAAAATCGTCAATCGCTTATTGCAACGTGTGCGGCTTATAATAAATACCGGAATCTAGTCAGCTCTTGTAAATGTCACAAGAGATAACGGCGACTGACATTGTTCAATCTACCCGCATTTGTTTTTGTTTATGAGATGCTACCGTCTTTGCTATGTTCTACAAAATCTTTTACAAAATCAATTAACTTGTTATTTCGATTTTAATTGACTTATAACATTTTCTTAATCTTTTCAAACGGCATTGCAATGAGACAGAACTCAACATTTATAATTTGGTGATGTAATTAAGACGCGCTCCAAAGTTCAACCTCACCTTCGCGCGGTGCACACTGACGAACAAAAGATGAAGCCACGACTTTTGTTTTGTAACTCAATGAGCTGCCTGATGAAGTTAGTAGTAAAGTTTATTACCACTACCGCTGTCCTTTTAAGAACCATGATTTTGTTATCCTCTCTATTTTGCAATTAACTGTGGGTAATGGATTCCTCCTCGTAATTGAGGCGACATGAAGTAGACGCTGCATCAACGCGGATTTCTAAAGATTACGAGCTAATCCAAGTGCTGGAACAACTGAACTGAAATCTAATCATAATGACTGAAACGATGGTGCGCCTTTCAGCACTGAAGCGCTTAAGATATTTAGCAACTAACGATCATCTATCTGTCTACCGACCGCATCACCAGTTGCGTAACTCGATGAGTCATTAACGATCGATATAAATCGTCGCACTGAAAGCGCTTCATGTTACATATGACATAATGTAAGTGGAGTTTCATAACAGGCTCGCTTTCTTCACTGAGCTGTGCGCTTCCGCTCCGTTATGGCTCATTACACGCAGCTAGAATACATATTTATTGCAAAGCTTCTTGTCATATTACAACGAGTTGTCGTCATTAAGAATATATAAATAATATTTATATTAACTGTATTATTATTATTAACTTTCATACCGCGAAACATTGTTTCCTCGTGATCCACTAATAGATTACATAAAAAAGTGATTTTGTAACTCCATCAATACAAACTATTTAATGCATAGAACTGACCTCGAAAGAATTTTATTATTAGCACTCGTAGATAAATTCCACTCTCTGTGTGGTCTACAGACACGAAATTCACAAATTCCTTCTTCTGAAATTTACGTAAACAATGTCTTGTTTACTTTAATTTTAATTCACGTCGACTCCCGCTGGCAATCTAAAAGACACCAAACGACAAATTTCATGTCCCGAAAACGTTGGTCTTGCAACGCGACTTATTTAAAGAGACACTTTTTCCAGCGCGTCCGATGAAGCGTAGTTTTTTCCAAATCGATCGGTTGTTAGGCCACCCGGGCGTGAGAGAGTATTTGTTTACTTAAATTTTTACAGCGGCCGCGACAGAAACCAGAACAGAAGATGGGCTAATTATAGATCCGTTTTAACCTTACACGTGAGGTCATTGACGTGAAAGAGATATGAGACACAGAACAATTTTTCTTCTTAAGCTAAACACGAGTGCACTAAATCGTGCGTAATTATTTGACGGTGTTATGCGAACGTCGGTCAGTCGGTGATAATTTGAGGACAACAAGTGTTTGTAAAATTAAAGATATTTGCTTTGGTCGCTGACGAACGTTTCATGGATTTTGAAGTCTTAAGATGTTCGTTTTAAGGTTTAAATTTTTTTTTATCAGGTATCATCCAGTCCAGTTGATGTGAGACATTTATATATCAAGAACTATTAGAGACCTATTGGAGCCCTTGTTTGTCGTTGTTCAGAACTAAGGTAAGACCACTGCCGAAGTTACTGGACAAAATCAACTTTAGATTATTGTTTACTTCGCGGTTTAGGTAATTACAAAGTATAGTTGTGCTTTCATCTTAGATGTTTACAGTTTTATAAATACTTGAATTATATTTTTTGTGACTTAAATTCGATTTTAGTTATTCATACATATATAGCAATAATATACCATGGCGTACGATATATCGCGGGATGAGATAACCATTTTTTCTATGACAGCGTAACCTTTTTTAGATCCGTAACTTTGTTACACTGTTGGCTTAAATATACTTGACTGAGAGGATTAATGTTCTGGCCAGAGGAGGATTGGTAGACATAATTCACTTCAGTGTACATTATTTACACTCAAATATACGCTTCATTAAAATGTTTATTTAGGAGTGTCCAAAATTAAAACATAGTTAATTGTAATAACTTACGTTACAATTCAATTTAATATCAAGTATAATTTTACGATTCAAATGCTGTACGATGTTGATAAGTCGAAGCATTGAGAAGACATGCTCCGGTACGTATTGACAACGTTTCATTGACGGCCATCCGGTGGCCACACGCGTTTGTCATTACACGGGACACTTGTCTCGGATTTATGGCGAATTCGCGTAATTCGGTTGAACGGTTCCGCCACCGTTGAGACAAATCCTGGAAACAGTTTACCACTTGTACGGAGAATACTGTCACCTTACTGTATACAGGTTGTTTTTTTTTTGGTAGCAAAGTAGCGGAGACACATAAGGAACTATCTATAATTAATCTTTGCTTGCTAAAATGAAATCCTACCAAGATTTTAAATTATGTGACATATCACTTGTCTTGTATTAAAAAAAAAATCGGCATGCAAATTTACGAAAATTAAATCAATATACAAATAAGAATAACAAAAATATTTTTTTTTTTTTTCTTGTTCTCATATTAAATTTTTATATCATTTTAATTTTAAACTATTCTTGTCACATTGACAAATTTTCACTCTGACCATGGTTTGAAACAAAAGATGCATCTACGCGTTAAGTACAACCTTTGTGTAACCTTGATTAAACGTCAACCAATAAGAAATAAACTAAAAAAAAAAAAACTCTATTTTTCTTTTTTCCCCCCTTTTTTTTTTTCTGGTTGCTCCTTTTAAATTTTCCTATTTTTTTTT
>DWPT01001761.1:0-17728 GCA_018251895.1 Agathymus mariae mariae
TTTATTTTCATAGAGTATATTAATGTATGTGGCCAGTACGCATGATAATTATAACACGAGATATTAAACCTTTTTTTTGCGTTCCTCTAATTTTGTCCACGAGTTTATATTAATTACATAGAATATCCAATGCGTCTAGACACTGTTATGTGGAGACAGGTAACCCAATAAAATACAAATACTCTGTATTGCATATGAACTTTATGAAGTTTATAAAGATAAAGATACAAAAGACAATACAGCTATCGGCGGTCTTATTAATAAAATTCGACCAATAAGAATTAAAAAGCTGTATCAGAGAAGTAACTATGCAGATACATCGTCTTGGTATAAGAAATCGTGTGGGCAATTTGTCCAAATCATCATCGCAATAATAATAGAAGCAAAGCAAATTGTTAGGTAACGTGTGAAAAGGCAGCATTAAGAAACGCCGTAAGTACTATTGTCACACAATCCACGTGTTGCCTCCGTCAGTACACCTGTCATCTATACATATAATAAAATTCTATCTGATCGCATTCTGTACATGAACGATATATGAGAAAAACTACTATTAGGGGTCTTTATTGACGCACTAGAACACAGAACAATAATTGTTACAATTTATGCCTGTTTGTTCGCGGTAATCTCAGAAACGGCTTAAACAATTACGTTCTGGTTTTCATTAATATCTTGAGTAAGCGTCACTTAATACTAAAAGTTTGTTACATTGCAATCGGACCATTAATAAAAAAAGTTATAAATTAATTTTGTAATTTGTATTTCATAGAAAGAGAAAAACACAGTGCTGTAAGGATTCCGGTGCTACTTCTAAGCGTAGGGCATAGTTTTTCTTCCTACCATCATGTAAGAGTATAATTATGATTGATTTGTGTAGACAAAGCTTAGGGACATACAGGAGAAGGGACCTAACCACATAGCCTTAGCTAATGATTACCAGGGAGCACCGAACAGTGGAAGTTGGCTTTGATTACCCTTACAACCTCTCAAACTCCATAATGTATCTCACTAAATGTCGTGTCGATTTTTTAGTCACACGATATGACGACCAACTTGTATATTACTACTGGACAAGTAGTATTTTTAATGTACATAGTATGTTAATTTGGTTAACAGTAAATCTTATTCCGCCTAAATATTTTTTACGTCAAATGGTACTGACACTGTTGAACAAAGGGGCCCTTGATTTATTTAGTTGCTTGATTAATTTGATTCCTGAACGAGACATTGTGACAAAAAACTGTTTAACAATAAAATTTAACAATAAAATGAGCTTGTTTTCAATAATTGTGCTTTGTCATATATAATGTGTAATTCTCTGCGTCACCTACCACACGGAATCAAACGTAATAAGGGTGAGTACACACTCGATGAATAATTTCTTTTGTAGTTGTCTTTTTTTGTGCAAATGATATATGAGTACATTCTTTTATATAATGCTCTTAGGGCAAATTACTCGAAAGATAGACGGTGTTTTCTCGTAATTTGAAGTCCTAAATTGATCGGAAGACGAATTAATTTCTCTTAAGTAACCTTCCGTTCCTCGGAGTCTGTCGCCGAGTTGTTTCCTTCTATATCCCGGAAATGGGAATTGCCACCTTGGGAATGGGAATTAATGGCTAAGTGAGTATTTCTCCTGGGGTCTGAGGTTGCTTTCCAATGCCAACATCAATATACTGTAGTGCAATCAATACTCGTTAGCTCTGTTCTCGATATCCAATCAATAAGAATTTATTGGCTAAGTGCGATAAGGGAGTAATGAAAAGTTAATAAAGGTTTTACTATTAAATTAAATATTGATATTTCTGGGTGTATCATACCGTTACATATGTGGACCAACCTTCTATTTCTAAGGACTACAATTAAGTAATTAATGTTAATACATGATCACGTATTATTCCTCACAAATATGTAACACAGCCAGAGGCTGTAGAATGTAGATGATCACCAGCCTGTGCTATTTCGTAATTGTTTATAGATCAAAAGTTTTTATTGCGATTGATTTGTTGTCATTAATTGTACCGGTCGACTTACCAGCCGTATCTACTCTCTGAAAGAGGATAGCGTTCATGAAGTTTTAAAATCCATTTTCGGTTGATAAACTTCTCAGGATATATTCCAGACTTAAATTTAATATGGTGAGTTGCTTAAAATTTTGATTGTTATTGATCATATTTTATTTATCAGTTTTAAGTAAAGAGCAGTATCACAAATAAAGTGACACAAAGTAAAATAAAAAATTACAGTAAAAAAAATTAGAGTGAAACAAAATTAAATAACTTACCTGTTTTCTTTGATAGTGATATACTGTTATAATAAATATGTAAAGAAATGTATGTTCTCTTGAGTTTAATGAACATTTGTGAATTATAAAATGCATAACTAAATGACGTTACTACAAAAACAGTGGAAACTTTCAGTCATAGATAGCTAACAACAAATGTTTCTTCAGTGGAGAAAATAACAGTGAATTCTAAAATTTGTAAAACAACAATGTATGAATATTTAACACCCCGCAAACTCCAGAAGCACATCCAAACAAAACATCTAGAAGCTTCGTTACAGATATATAAATGTTAAAGCGTGATCCTGTGTTTTTGGGGTTTTCTAACAAAACGGTGGTTTGAATTCCCGCAATTACGAAAATATACAAAAACTTTTGTTAAAATTAGGAGGATAATTGGCTGTAAGTAAGACTCTGCATATTAACGAGCTGGATAGTTTTATGAATTACACATATTCCATGATTTATTTGTGCTTTGTAAATAACGTATGCGAAATTTGTAATTGATTGTAATTTGATTCAAGTTGATAACGGTAGCAGTATTCGCGGCAGCAAATTAGATTTGTTTTTATGCATACTAATTAAGTGAAGACTTATTTTGGGTTGCTTTGAAAACTTCATACACTTGTACCAAATTGTTTATCCATATGTATTCTTTAAGCCTAAAAGAAATATACATAATTCGAATTCCCGTTATTTCATGCTTTCAAAAGTCAAATTTTCAAAATAATTGTCGAGTCTAATTTCCTAAAATAATTCTCGAGTGTACAAAAAAATATTTTAAAATTCGATAAAATCTCTGTTCAAAATATTGTTTCTACAGAAACCGGTTTAAAGCAGTGTGCTGATATGACAGGCCCGCAATTATAGACACAAACATATGCGTACATAAATAAGTCCATTTTTAATAAGCTATGTCATGCCAAATACAATTCTTTTCCATCGTTCAAATCACGCTCATGTTACCGGAAAGTTGACTTTGTATAAATATATAAAATACTGTATTACGTGAAGCGTTCATAACCGGACGGCTCGTGTCAATCTTAATCGATGGATCGAGATATCTACACGCCAACAATCGATATTTGGATGGATGACCCTTGTTGCACGAGTGTCCACGTTGTTTCCACGAGTACTTTCTTACGAAGAGCGCATTAAGCCATCTGTCCCGACTGTCATAATCAAATATCAGTAGTTATACCTTCGCTTCGTTCGCTAGCGTTCGGATCGTATAAAACCTCTTGATATATAGCTACTAACCACGAAGAACACTCAGTACAGGAGTAGCGAGGTAGTATGTGCCATTTATGAATTAGGATAACATTGACCCGCAACAGGACACAAACAGAAGGCATATTTTATAATAATATAATTATAACAACAAAACAGAGTAGGTAAGGTATGAAGTTTTGTTAAAATATGTAAACAGGATTCTCTGAAACTACGATGAAGAAAGTTAGCAGCAACCTTATTTTATCGGCTCCTTCGTTGGCTCTCCTTCCGCTCAAAGATTATCAAACAAGAATTTTATTAATTGAATTAACGATCAGTTCGTAGAGTCCCAGCGGCTGGAGATCGCATAATCGTAAAGTATCGCATTTGCAATTCTTGGTAGTCCTCGTGTATTTTGTGTGTCATTAAAAAATTGTTACTAAGCGTTAAGTAATTAAAAAACATATTGTTAAATACTCAGAGTATTCTAAATTCAAAATAATTTATTTATAAGTGTTATGCCAATACACATTTTTTTTCTTCTACAACTATTATCGAAAGGTACTTATACATAATATGAAAAAGAAAGGGGAAATTAAACTTATAGGCATTTATTTTAAGTCGATACCTAATGATATATTAATTACGAAAAAAAATATTAGACAGGAACCGGTTGCGGGGCTACAAATAAACAAAGTCCCAGTTAATCCATCATTCTGTGTGCTCTAATTGGCGCCGTGTTGGTGTAACATATACATTTTAAATGACCACGCTGTGTCCCTTTTTAATTTTTCTCCTGCCCGCCGCGTCCGGCACCGTTGCGAGGCATTTTAGAAGTCTCCGGCCATGGTACTGAGCTTTTTTAACACGCTTTTATTAGCTTGGCCTGTAAGTATGTAATTACGTTTGTTGTTGTTTTATCGTACCGAATATATAAAGATGTCTGAAAACAGCCAGGTCAATAAACAATACATAAAATCTATATAAATCCATAGAATTCGCTAAATATAGTTTAATTTATGTACGAACTGGTAATTCGTATAGCTTCGGGAAAAAATAAGGACAATAACACAAAAAGTCGACATCTTTAATACTAATTAAAATCAACATTACCTATTCAGCTTTGCAGTACCTAATTTTAATCATTGTCTTTAATGGTTCGAAACATGAAACAATTTATACAGATATAATATGTAAATTCCGTATTTATTCACCTATTTGCCCATTTAGAGGTCAATTTAACATCTTTTTTTATCGCAATAGGTACAAAATTAACAATTTATTCAAAATTTTCGTTTACACAAAATACATTTCGTACATTTCGAGTTACATCAATGGACCTGCCAACAAGTACACTGAACTTAGGCATGTGACGTGGTCCTGTCTATCAGCTCTGTGACAATATCAGATTAAACACATTGTTCCACGCAGTGGTTAACTGTTGCCATACCCGATATGTATTTTATGTATGCAAACAAACCCTAGATTCAGATGGTTTAGTAATACAACAAAAATGAAGTGCATACATTATCTCTTGCTTTCATTTTTTATCTTCGTTATTTAAGCTTATTTAATGATATATATATTTTTTGCTTTACGGGTATGTTATAAAATTAGAAACTTAGTCCAGAAAAGTTCAAGAAAATCTTATTTCAAAAGGGCATTTACATGTATTCGTAAATGGAGCGTAAACGGTCTCACGCCGACTTGTCGTAGGCATTGTCGACATTTTATACATCTCAGATGAAGGATTGGGATGTCCAATTACTTGATATACGACACGATATGTTTATGTCGCTTGGTATAAATAGAGAGAGCGTTGACCGAGTTATAAGCTGTAAACTTCGAAGATCTCTGGCGCCAAAATCTTACGTCAATCCTCATGATGAGTGTATTTTGACTGATACACATCCTTTGATATCTTACATTGAAAAACCCTTAGCTATTTTCTTTCCGAATCGGTTCTGCACAGCTGTCATCAAATACGTCATTAGTTAGTCATTAGTAATGTCTAGTTGAGTGGTAATTTTAACATCAATCAGGCTGCAGACTTGTTCTTCATTATCAATAAAAATATTGTATTGTCTACGCATTTGTACCGGTCTTTGTCTCTTTCTTCTCCGACTGACATATAAAATAAATATTGACTTGTATTAACATTTGGTTTCAGATTCTCGCTATAATTTTATCAAGTGTCTACGATGAGCTGCGCAGAAGAATAAAATTAAGATATATCACGACATAGAATAATCTATATATAGTATGATCCATAAAATTTTACGGTTTTCTCCTGAAGTAATGTTGTTAAACGCCCCCAGAAAATATGTTTTAAAGTTATAGAGGTTGCAATTTTTATACGGAGGGGGATTTTTCATTACGCGGGAAGCACCCACGTTTCTTTTCGTTCTTTATAACTGTAATATTGTTTCGGGAGCGTCTCACCGCGACAAAATAAATGTTTGCACGAATCCCGCGTGCCGAACGGTTCTACTTCAGTGCGATTTAAACTTTATTGGATATCGAATACAATTTGTATTAAGGGCACGTTTTATTCCGTCGATTGTTATTCATTAACGTTGACGATGAAACATTAGTTTCATCTAAAATGCTGCGAATTATCCAGCTCTATTTGGGTTAAAGGGTTGCGTATTATGGAATGTGCTTTTGAACGTTAATGTTTGTGTGAACAATTAATTATTATATTAATATACAGTTGGAGTTCTTTTAAGGAGACTTTTACATATTAACATTGTTTATTATAATATAGTTAGCAGTGATTTTCTTAATTTCAACAACAAACAGCAATTGAACTTTTAAGGAAGAAGTTTGGTGTTTGAAACTGGAAAGTTTATAACTTGGACAGGTAGCGAAATTCAGGTGGATCTTTCGTTCGTACGGCCTCGTGAATGAATGAGATACTTACATATAAATAGTTGTTTTTAGTATCTTCACCTCTTTCTAAATCTAACTCCACTTTATGTTGCAGCTTGACAAACGTATTGGCTATGCAACGCAGTGCCCATTCTTCTAACATCGTTTAGTTTGTTATTAATGGGAAAAAACAGATTCATTCTTCTCTTGAAGTACTGAAATAATCTATATCAACCGTTTACAAAGAGCGGTGTTCAAGATTGTGGTTTCCTTTGAAAAATAACTTTGGGCTTAGGCTTTGGGTGAAGTCATAATGAAAATTTGTAATTTTGCTATTTAAATATAATTTTATTGATTTAACTTGTTTATTTATTCGTATCTGTCCTTTTTTATTTATTTATAAAGTGTATTATTCAAAGTACCGTTTTCTGTATTGTTTCTTAAGGTCACCGTCCCAACTCTTAACTTTTCTATGTTAGGTAAGCCTAATGTAATTAACCTGGGTTATCTATGCGGAATTCATTTAATAATTATATAATTGGTTATCGCTGCTTTTGAACTAATTCACTTACGCCCTATACATTTATTTTGTATGGTCTAACGACACTTTGAGTATTTCTTCCGAAAGTTTTATAAGTGAATGCTTTTAAGACAAGACAAGGGTGAATAAGTTTTACTATTTAAGTGCGAATAGCCATCCAAGATTAACTTTACCATGAAACATAAGATAACGTCATAATAAATCACTTACACATAATAAAAAAATAAAAATAAATCGATAAAACTCTTCGTTGCATAAATAGATAATTTTAACTTGTGAAGTAATGAGTACACTAAGCTCGTAATTAGGTGATTGGTTAATTAAAAACACATTTCGCGTGGCTGATAAACTTAAATCTTTAATAAAAGACATTATTGGTACAAGTGTAGTATCTCCTATAAGATCTCCGAGATTAAAGTGACCCAATTACAACTTAGAATGACGAGGCATAAAATCTGTGAGTGACGCAACTCACGTTTGATTTGAAAAATGAGGAAATGGAATCTAGAGGGAAATCGAATGCCTTTTGACACACTAAAGCTAATTAGTGTAAGTAGCCGTTAGAGGTTGGAACCCTGAAAGTGTTTGATGTTTTTTTTTTGTTTTGTAGCTTCTCCATGTACTGAAGAACATTGCCATTAAAAGCCTGTTATAGACATGGTCCACTGGCAACAAAAAATTGAATCCAGTTATGGCCACAATTTATGAAAAACGAAATCTAAAAAAAAATTTTTCTGGCAATAGAAATCGATAACGATAAATAGAATATATATCGTTTAAGGTATCTTCTGTGTAATGAAGGCTGTTTATACTGAGTCGGTTTGGTAACAATTCCATACAGATATTCTTAATTGTCTATTTACACTAACGTATAAAGAGGAAGAAAACATAATTTTACATACGAGTAACGGGGTGTTGTCATCAACCAGCATTACCTTTACCTTAGCATAATCTTAGCATAAAAATTCAGCAAAATAGGCCATATTGCAAGTCAAATATCTAGAATTAAGTCTACTTTTTAAATCAATTAACAAGTAGAAATAATACTATGTTATGCTAATGGATTTTCAAACAGAACTTGAATTTTTGATGCGATTACAATATTACCGAATCAAAGAAACCTTTAGGAATAAAAGTTAGTTGCTCTAACCTACAGTCTACTCCGTTTGACGCAAAGTTAATAACTGGAAAGTCTCCGGAGCGGCATTGGAAAAGTTGTTATAATACGTCGCTATTGAAACGAAGAAATAAAAATAAGTGGTTTTAAAAAAATACTTTGGATCATTTTTGGCCGTATTTATTCAATTACAACTATATTTGCTAATAATTAGAGAGAGAGAGAGAGATGAAAATTCTGAAAATAATTTCCGTAATTGTAAATTTAAAGATTAATTAAACCCGACATTTTCTGTTCCGTTCTCGCTACGCCGTTAATTTGCACCCGCTCCTGTGGGAGTGTCACGGTTACACTTTCCCAAATTAATTTCTGTCCGTTCTTTTGGGGTCCTTGTTGTTTTGGTTAGTACGCACGCTGAATTGAAAGTGTGAGGGGTGGTTTTATTGATAACGGCTTACATTATGTAACTGTTTGAGTAGAAGTTCAATAACTGGTGTAACCTTCGCAATTAGTCTGGAATAATTCATTCAATAATATATTATCGAAACTTTAAAAATACTTTTTTGTTTTTTTATTTCATATTGAATTAATAAATGGTTAATGGTAAAGAATTGACAGTTTACCCTTAAACTTGTATATAGTTTAAATGTAGTTAGTTACCTTAAACGTGTAAATAGACGAGATATTTTGTTCTGCATACTGACGTCACTTAATTATTAAGCACGCATTGAATAGAAGTAATCCATAAACACATGTCTAATATCTAATCTTAATTGACTCTTATCATGGACGGTTGGTGTTCTTGGTTGGTTTGTTATCAAACTAAAAATTATCCGTTTAAAATGCTATATAAAATGTACTAAATATCATGCGTTTATCGCAATGATGGGTCGCTACGGTGCTTACAAGTAACTTGAATTAATAAATACCCTAATGAAATGTGTTGTCTGATGGTTTAAGCTATTATCTATTTTTATATTTGTTAAGAAGGTCTTAAACAGAACACCATCAATATAGTTATAAATTTATTGTACTGACAACATTACGCTGTCATTTTTCAATCTGTGTGCAAAACATTCTCAGTAGGTCCAAAAGTGAAATTTATATCCATGCATTTTACTGCGGGCCGCAATTATTAATAAAAATAAAATTAACTTTCATCTAATTTGCTTATTAGAATTACTAATATAATTAGCTTCTCGTTATTACGAATCTAAAAATGTATGCCCTAACATAACTTTGAAATTTAATAAATTATTTCTATAAGGCTACATTTTCACACCGACAGCTGCAGAAGTAAGTAAGTGGCCTTTAAAACTGTAGATTTGGTTTTCGTAGAAATCTTCGTCGGTTTAACTTTGCCGTTCTGAGTTTTTGCTAGCAATAACAAAGTATTCAAAGTTTGATTCGAGTGTAAGTAAATGGCTTGTTGATTACTAACTTTTCTCCCGTCTTTTATTTCTCTCTGGAATGAATTTTTAAATTTGTTTTCTTGCCGTCGTGAAGTTAAACGAGGTTTAAGATCCTTTACTTCTTAGTGCGGCTGTTTATTACATCAACGCGCACAAGCTCTATTCGTACTGGGATTCCTTGTACCTCAATGACTTGGATCTATGACATCACAACCAGCCAAAACCTGAAAACAAATATTCATTACAAGTTGATATAAATCTGAATAAAAAGATAATATCGATGAAAGGGTGATAAAATATTTGGCATACAGATCAGGGCAAGTGACGCCTAGAGGCGTGACAAGGGATTATCACAGGTGGTACCGACTGTCAAGTAGCAAGATTATCATCTCTGAGTAGCTGCTTTTCGAGTTGTATAAATTGACAAAAATGTAAATTAACATTGTAACTTTGCGTCTACAATAATTCTGGTGTAAAGGCACCAAGTTTTATAAAAAATACTTTCCTTTTAGTATTTAATTCAGATAACCTAAATTATTTTTTCCCAGAGTAAGTAAAGATTGTATTATTTGAAATCCACTTTTAATCATATAGTGAAGAAAAAACTTCTCAATGGATTTGTATCAAGAAACATTATCTATCATCACGACCATACATAAAGGTGGTTGGACTGCACGTCTGCTGACTACTAAAAATAAATGTAATTAACGTCTTCAGTATCGCTCGAATGTCCATTAATTCTTTTTTTACAATATTTTTAGGGTTTTAGCCGACAACCGAGCTTTGAGCCATCTCATGATGAGTGGTCACCGTCGTCCGTGGACATTAGTAACACCAAAGGCATCCCTAATGCTTTATCCGTAAACAAAGGAAAAAATAGAAAGAAATTGCAGGTCTATAACCAATGAGATAAAGAAAAAAAAAACTTATAATCTGCTACCCATATTTTTTTTATATTCGGAATACATGAATGTTTTCAGTTGCGTGTTGTATAAATAGCATTATAATAACAAGGTTGACTCGAGCCCTGAGAATATTACTATACTGGACACGTAGAACCTCTATCGATCACTTGGTCGAACTTACCCCTACATTTCGCTAGTAGATGCTCTGACAAAGTTTCTTGAAGACTTTCACTTTTACTTGTTTAGTAGGTACAGTAAGAATATTGAAGTACCAGATATTTCTGACCGATAATGATTTTTCTGTTTATTTAAATGCTTGTGTTGTTTTTACATTTGATAAAGATAGTTAATAGGTGCCGTGAACACACCCACCACATCAATAGACATAACCTAAACACCAGGTAATAAAGAAATTTAACCTGGAACATTTCATACAGCAGGACTCAAAAATGCAGACATCTTAATTTATTGACTCATTTAACGTCGGCGCCATTAAGAGTAATTGAATTACTGTTGAAACTTGTCAAGACTTCTGCCCACGGTCTTTAAATAATTTACACTCCTGCATTATATAAAGCAACCCTTAATGATTGACACCGTTTGTACAAACCATAATAATAGCTAATTTATAATATCCCAGAATTTTAGTGTATCTACGACACTTCGGTTATTTGAACACGAAATCCTTTACCAATTCATACGTACACTAGCACCGTGGTGGAATATATTCTGGGCGTAATCAAATACGGGAGAAAGCCTATGTTTTGCAGCAGGCCGTTAATGGATTCAAACCAATTACATTTTATTGTGTATATCAATATTTTATTTGATGAAGAGTACATTTAAAATATAATTAATTTCATGTAAATCGATTTTAAAATCTAAGTAGTAGGTATTTATTTTGTGTTCATTACAAGTCTAGCCGATTTTCAGGTTAAATAAATAAAATATTATGTGCATTGTAATAAACATTTCTGGAGATGATATATGGATTACTTGGTCCTTTGCTCAAAATCACTCAGCGCGCCATGCGGCGAGCTACGCTTGGCATTTGCAACGATTGAATCGGTAGCCGAACATAGGTTACCGAGGTAGCTCATCGAATTATTCAGAAGTGATAAAGTACAGATCATCGGCTAAATTAGTCCAGAAACGGATTAATGGGCGTCAGATATGATTTGAAGAAAATTGAGGGAATGAATTGGAGGGTTTCAAGAGCAGTTGGGTAGCCGTAAGACGCTTATCCTAGTATAAGATTTTTGTGATAAATGATCATACTACTGCACTTTAAATGCAATTACACATTCATATCTTCACTAGGCTACCCAATGTCGTATGTAGAAACGTGTAAAATAGATGTCTGTTCCGTCCTGGACTCAAAGCCGGCATCTGTCACAGCCGACAATATCTCCCAGCTGAGCTACAGAATCGTCAAACGCCATTATGAATAATAAATACTACCTAATAAACTGAGAAAGGGCAGACATTATGTTTTTGACAGTTTTTTCTTACCGTCATTTCTCATATGACTTTCTTGTATGGGGTGCTGGATAACAGGGATTTTACATAATCTGCTTAAAAATATACCCCTGCTGCCAATTCCCTTTTATTATTCCTCCCTGCCCACCCTCACATATATGTCTTCGCCAGGAGGAGGGTTCCTTTAAATTGCTTTTATTTTGTAATTTGTTTATTTTGCTCAATATTGCCTACATTTTAACTATTAATATACTATAAATGGTAGTAACTGATGAAGAATTTAATATTTACGTTTTTAAAAACTACGAGTATCCCGAACCAAATAACTGATATAATTATTAATGACCCTCTTTGCTGAGCAAAGAGTCCCAGATTCCATCCCGGCCACATTGTCATATTTGTGTACGTCCATTCCGTCCGCAACCCAGGGAAGCCTAGTACAGAGGTGTAAGTGTTAAAAATAACTATTTATGTGTTGTTTACGACCTACATTTCTTCAGAGATGAGCTTAAATTTAATAGCAGTCCATTAAAAGTATTCAACCGCGACGCGCAACTCATATTTTTATCAAAATTTAAAAGGAAAATTTAAATTATCCAGCATTATCAAATAATTACCGCTATATAAAGCACTTATCACTAGTATCTTTATAAAAGCATCAACGCTAATACACAACACGAAATTCCCTTTAAAATTCCAGTTGTAAGAAATATAACTGATAGTAATTCCAAGAATTTTAAGTAACTAAGCAATTTGTTTTTCATAACCGGTCCGGGTCCATCTCTAGTAGTTATGTGCGGGAACAGATGTGCCACTCCGTTAGATAAATATTCTTCCTTAGCGATTACCGTGGAACTTGAATACCTAAACAAACAAAATAAAAATTGACATAAAGCCACAGTTGATGTACATTTGTATAAGGCCGCGTCCAGACGAAGCGTATTTATTGTGTTTTAATATAAAAAGCGTTCACAGACTCGTAACCCCCTACTTGGATTCTCTGTGGCGAGTAGAAAGAACGTACGTGAATATAATTTGAGAAATAAATGGGTATTTATTTCTTTATTTCTGTCACAGGAATGTCTGGATCAAATCCGGAACCCCTCGTTCAGTAGATCTGGTCACTACCAACTAAGTTATGGGGACGTTAAATAATAATTGTAATAGATTTTTTTGTTCCGAATTAGTTTTTGCTTTTTGAAACTTAATTTACGTCATCATTTCAGAACTTCCTTATCTGTAAGCAGTGCAAGGAAAATAATCTACAATTGCCGAATATAAATTGTAATCGTTGTAATCTAGTAATGGACTAATAAATATATAAACCCTTTTATACAATGTAATTAATAAAGGCTACATTGCGTGACACTATTCGCGCGCGGATTGACTTTTCACATAAGTTTGAAAACATTATGGCGAGCTTATACTTGACATTGTTTCCTCACGATGATTTAAGTAAATCGTTTAAGTAATGAAAGCAAGATTGGTAATAATATTTTTTTTGTATGATTTTGAAAAACCCAATGGTGTGACCAGGCCCCCCGCGTTAGTGTATGTCATTCCTGCGAATATAACTGATTACACGCAATTTTGGTCATGTTTAAAAAGTTTAATAAATTAATAATATTATAATACCAGTAAATTCCTTGGTTTTGCTTCAGATAAACTGCCTAAGGCTTATAAAAAATTTAGTAATTTTTTTATTTATGGACGTATTGCAATGAAACGAACTTTAAATATTTTTACTTACTTTTTTAATTTTTTTCACGCTATTAATTATAAAAAATGTTTAAATATTAAAAAGGCAACTAATCTAATCAAGCATAGCGTATCTTTGAACATTAGAAATACTTACAATAAACGCAATTAAGTAATTATAAAATCACGTTAAAAGCAATAAACATCCTACAACGAACATTTACTATATCACGGATGTCAAAATCTAATGAATCGAATGTCTATAACATACCTGCTTCACAAAAAATAACTGCGAAATTGTAGTAAGAAGGGAAAATAAATTTAAATAAAATATTATTATTTACACTATAGACTGAAATGTTTGAATCGTTGCCAGGCCAGGTAGATAGTTGTAGGTACGATAAGTTAATTTCGCCACCTCACACTTTTATATTAGTATTATATTCTGTCATTAACTAAGATGTTTAAATCGCTAAGTATATCTGTAATTCAGGCTTGAAACTGACTTCAAACATTTTAGTGTGTAATGAGTATACTTATAATATTTTATTTAATTTTATTTTCGTTTGTTATTAGGTTTGTTATTTTGCAAATATTTTTAATTAAGGTTTAATTATTGCTATCTTCATTTTTATCCTCAGAACTCACAGCCATTTTTTATATAATAAAAAAGAATCACTAAAATCGGTTCATAAACAACAGAGTTATGGCTGTACATACATGTAAAATACACACGAACATGGTACCTCCTGTATTTTTAAGTCGGTTAGAAATCGATCAAACAATACATCGTCCGCGCAGTCTGCACGGTCTTTACATACCGGGCTGTATTACCATCTTTCCAAAGTAGATTGATGACTGTCCGTGTGTGAGATGACGCAAGCTGCTCATGAACAACAATTTACGAACAGTGGAACTACCTCTTATGCAATATATATATATTATATTTTCTTATCTTAACATGATTATACTATATCTATCTTAATATAACATCTACTTGGTATCATTCCAAATATAATTTAATTTCTCAACAAGAAGCTTGATTTACTAGATAGTGTATTCGTTTCTCGTACTCATTTCAAATGCTGGAAATTACGAATTTTTAAGCAAGAGGTGTTTCAATTTTATATGAACTCTTAAATATATGCAGAGATGAGCTGCTAATATCGTTGCTCGACGACCCAGTTTATGCATCGTCGGCGAATATTGTTACTCATAAAATAAAGTAAATTAGGCACTAGAATTTTATTACGTCATCAAAATGGTTTAAATACATTTTACGTTTAGTCTAGCATTAGTGGCACAACTAGGTAAATTGGTGTTCAATGACGCAAATCGATCGAAATTTGTACAATTACAGCACAGTCTTGAATTTTTTAATGAAGTCTTAAATGAAGACGTACAGACGGGCTAGTGTGGAACGCGCGTGGTGAGACGCGTTCTCAACACAGCGTGTGGTTGTATTGCATTAACCACGTGACTGATTTAAAACCTGGCATTGTATGTATACGCTTCGATACTGTTCGGGTTGAAAAGTCGACCAGAAACCACTTAATAGCCACTTCGGACCATCACTCCTAATAAAGCTACGTAATAATAATACCCTGTATATCTCAAAAGCGATATAAAAAGCTAGGCTGAAACGCTTTTTCTGTATGAAATATTGTTACTTTGAACATTATTTAATTAAACATATATGAGTAGGAGACAGTCATGAATACAATTGCTAAATGGTACGCGGCACGTGACCCGAGTAAACGGAGTCCACTTAAAGGCGCTAAGGAGTTTAACGCTTGTTTCCGCCGTGCTGGAGACAAGTGACTCTGGTAGGAACTGTAATTATTGTTAAAACAATTAATTTTTGTAGAAAAGTTACTTTGCCCGAATATTCAATTATCCGCTCGCGAAGATGTCTTACCAAGGTGCCAACATGAAACTCCATATCCGATATATTTAATTATCTTGACTTGAGCCCAAGGACACCTTACATTTGTCGTTTTCAATTACAAAGCACTGGAGGATCTTCCACCATTGAGTATCAATAGAGATGTTAGTGTCCACCGAGAGTCAGACGTGCGTATGCCATCCGAATACAACATAATACTATATGACCACTTTAAAATTAATATTTCGAAATCATGATTCAAATATATGTTTGAATAAAAACAAAATTAGCTTAGGTCTTTGAAAAAAAAATATTAAGAGTAAGTTTAAAGCGGATAACATAAAAAAAAAAATCCTCTTTCAAATGCCGCGTTGCCTAGTTATGAAAGACAATTACTTGAGCTTATATAAACAGCGTAAATTTTTTTTAAGCGTTCTTAAAGAGCTCCAACATAACTAAAGAATCACGAAACTGGATTAAAAAGCAAAGAAAAGCTAGCGGTTTTGTACGAATGTTTACTTCAAGTCAAATGTTCGTGGTTTGTTTTAAGGAAGTGTTCTTAGCTGGGCTTTACAATGTTTTTACGGTTAGACCATGCAATATTTGCATATCATCTTGGAGGACTGTTTAAGTTCCTTAATTGTATTTTTTTACACTGGAAATGTTTTAATATTTGTTAGTATAGTATGTGTGGAAGGTTCCGCAGTAAGAGTTTATTTATGAACATCTCTACGACGGTGTAAGTGTGACCTCGTGTACTGATGCTACAAAGATAATTTTTCAACTAAGTATATTTTAGTTTTTAAAACTCCACTGAATTGACGAGGTAAACAACTCCTGGTTTCAGAAATGAAATTGGTTTAATATAAATAATTTAGTTTTAAATGCTAAAGAAACGAAATGCATACAATTTGCGTTACCGAATATGCAGAAAGCAGACAAAATTCTTAAATCAATGAAACATTAACATTTGAGCAAACCATAGTTTTTTTTATAACGTATCACCTTAGATAGTAAATTTCGAATGGAGCGCCCATATCTCGGTTCTCACAGGTAAACTAAGCAGGTGTTTTAATGCCGTTAGAAACATCAAACAGTTTAAAGACGTATATATAGTTAGTTTCGTAATGTTATCTTTTATGAAATTATTGCTATTAATGTAGGGTAAATCAGCGGCAGTTGATGCTCTGACGCCGAAAAACAGGACGGCGCTTTATAAGCCTCAGCGCACAGAGGCGATTAAAGCAACTCGAGCACACCGCACCGTATCGCATAAGGCCGCGTGTACATTGGCCGGTATGCCTCCTTGGGACCTCAGTGCTGAGGTTCTCGCGGAACCGTGCGACCATCGTGCCGAGGAAGGCGCGCAAGCGCGGAGACCGTGCTCTTTCCGGGGAGGTCAGAAGATGGTGGCGGATCGCCCAGCATACGTTGCTGGAGAAGTGGAGGAGGCGGCTCGAACAGCCGTCAGCGGATCTGCGAATCATCGCAGTCATGCGACGAGTCCTTAAGAAGTGGGTCAACAGGCGTTCTGGTTCGCTCAACTACCGGCTGGTGCATTTTCTGTCGGACCACGGCAGCTTCGGCAGATATCTCTGTCACATAGCCAGTAGGGAGCTATTGGTAGTGTGTGTCACCACTGCGATAGCAGTGAAGACACAGCTCAGCACACGCTGTAGGAGTGCCCAGCGTCGACGCGTGAGCGGGTAGCGCTAGCCCCAGCGCTGGGGAACGATCTCTCTCTTCCGACCATGGTCCGCGTCTTGGTTCGAAATGAGAGGTCGTGGAGAGCGGTTGCCTCTTTCTGTGAGGACGTGATGTCGCAGTAGGAGGCAGCGAAACGGACCCGTGAGGATGACTCCTCTCGGCTCTAATCGGCAAGAGGAGAATGGTGCGCAGAAGGCGAGCATATGCCAGCCTTATCCCGGTCCCGTAGTGAGGGCCTCGGGCAGCAAATCGGGGATAGTTTACCACTCGGCACTCAAGGCCCTCGCTGAGGAATGAGTATGACATGTTTTCCGGGCAGTGGTGTCACTGAAGTTTTTTAGTGAAAAGGGTGTAGTCGGCACCCTCACGCTTCGGGGGGTTCGCGAATGAATGCGGACTGCACCGGCAGGTCTGCGGTAGAGTGCGCAAGCGTACCCGCATTCTCGCCCAACGGTGCAGTAAGGAACACCCAGGGGTTTTAGTCGGTAGGAGTCCGACATAACCCGGGCCGCTACCATAACGGATTTCCAGTGTTAAATTAATTATAGTTTAAAAAAACTAAAAAGACACGCTTTTATTGCCAATCAAACTAAAAACTAGAAAATAATTATTGATGA
>DWPT01001762.1:0-17725 GCA_018251895.1 Agathymus mariae mariae
TTACTAATCATGTATTTATATTAAATTTCTTTTCAAGTCTTCAAGCGGAGAATGAATAAGCTTTTATAAGTTAATGCGTTCAGCATGTTAGACTTCATCACCACTTACCATCAGGTGGGATTGTTGTCGAGCATTAACTTATTATATGTAAAATATAAATAAAACAGTCGGTTAATTTAAGCATTTTTCGTAATAAATTAATTACCAGAGAAATGTACCTGTAAATTCCACCAACGGAACCAAATAGATTAGCGTTATTTCCTGTAGAATGACATCATTACAAACAATAACACTTTTGAAGGTGTATTTCATATGAACACTCGGAAAATTACAGTACCACGTTACCGTGGTAATAATGTACCATGAACGTCATAAGTGAGTTACGAACGATCCTATTATTTATTTATTTATTTTATATTTATTCCAGTTTCTTTGAATATCATGTTTTTAAAGTACGTGCAAAAATCTAGTGATTTTATTAATTTATTTTATTTACATGAATTAAGTTACTTTGAATATGAATCTTAGAAGTAAGCTATTTTTACTTACATGAATTTCTATTTACAATTAATTCATTATTCCAATACTTTATGTATCTGTACCGAGGAGGTATTCTTCAGGTATTATTTCCAGTTGTAAGACAAGGGCCCACACTATACAGCGAACAACTTGATTGGAAGCGTTCCTAATCTCAAAGATTAACAGCGCTGAGATACATCATACAAATCTTTAGTTCAGTTATGAAACAGAAAACATACATCCTGAATTCCATTAATAAAGTAACTAATAAGGTATAAGCAAGCGTTGCAGTATTTTCATGACGCATCCAATCACTTCTTTCACCGACTGTACGTAAGAAATGAAAATAGGTACTTCGAACGAATTCTCAAGGGAGCGAAACATGGCTTACCGCTTGGATACGCTCGGCGGCGATCGTGTGAACGCATTCGCATTTAAATACCGAAATTATACCCTCCGATAGCTACACCATTGCATTGTTATAGCAACATAAAGCGAACATAACATATAAATTTCGTATCTAACTAATGCATAGTGAAGATAAAATGAAAATTAAAAGGTATTAAAATATTTTAGTATTTTCTTCCAATAACAACGTATAATATATTAATTGCTCGGCGGGATTCTTTGTATATTTATATCTGTATTAATATTTTAAAGAGAGAGTGTGAATTTTGTGAGTTTGTGTAATCACCGGAACCAAGGTATCGATATGAAAAAAATATTTTACGATTCGAAATGTACGTAACAACGTACCTACATTTATCGGAATACCGTATGGATATAAGCTATATATAAAATGTATAATAATTAATTTTTGAACCCAAACGAAGTCAGGACGGGCTGCTGGTTACCAATAAAACTGTAACGGAGTCAAATCTGTACATTGAATGTTTATTGAGATGTAGATGGTACTCGACATATTATAATACGCAATGTAGTTTAACACGTGGGGATACTTTTCATTCTAGAGTTTATAGTTGGTATAGAAGTTAAATAACCAAACGTTCACACACTCATACCCTCGCACTAGGATTTCCTGTTCCTTGTAGGATGGACGCACACAAATATGGCATCACAAGCATCCACGACTCGGGAACATATATTTATCTATCACGACCGGACCGAACTCGCATCGAACCCGCACACATCGCTCGGTAGGCAGAGTCACTACCAACTGGCCTACGAGGCTGTCTGGGTGCTGTGGTATGAACAAGTTCTTAACGTATAAGACAACCAAAAAACTCGTTACACGTCAAGTTTTAAAGTGCCCGATAAAAATGTCAATCATATTAGCTGGAGATTCCATTGGTTAATTTATTTATTTAACCTTTATTGTCCAAAGAAAACAAAATCATGGTACAAATGGCGGGCTTAATGCTTAATGCATTCTCTACCAGCTAACGTTGAACGAAGCATACAAGCACGAAGATCTTTAATTAATCTATGCAACAAGTTTCCAGAAGTGAAGCGAGAGCATTTTGTTAGCTTGTCATGAATAAGGGATTGGCAACTGTCCAGTAGTTTGTTCATGATCAAGCTAACCTTTATTAACACTCTATATACAACTATATTCAAAAGTAAGATAGTTCGGGTAACCGATTTTTCGCGATGAACACCTGTGATAAGAAAAGTTTACACACTCACAGCCCGCGTTAGGATTCACTGGGTTGCGGGTGGCATGGACATACACAAATATGACATTACAAACACCCATGAACCGAGAACAAACATTTATCTCTCACATAAAAGTCTACCCCGGCATGGAATCGAACCCGGGGCCCCTCACTCGGCAGGCAGGTTCACTACCAACTGGGCTATGTGGTAGTCAAAGCTCATAACCTCAGTGGTTCATTTATTTACATATATGTATTTCTCTTCCTTTTACTGTATAGACGTATTTCACAAACATGATCTTCACGCTATATACTGTTTAATTTAAAACGTCTTTGTTAGATTCCTATCGAAACTCAAGGAAAGGTTTCTCCAGCGAGGTATATTATTTATCTTTATTAACCACTCCATCTATTTGGCTTAATTAAATTTATAAAGAACTGGCGCCCTGCTTCGGCATCATTTGGGTTCAACAATTCGTTATTAAATATATACAACAAATATATAGCCTGTAACTATCTGGAATAATGTACCTTTCAAATAATAAAACAATTTTTGGAATAGAGGCCATTGTTGTGGTTCTTTAAAATATTAACAAAGATTTGGAAGTCCCAGCTAGTTTTTTTTTTTAATTTTACAAAAATTGTAGTCGAAAGTAATGTCCGAACATAGCTGCCTTCTTGCGACGTAAAATCGTCCATATTCGTCGGCACTTTATATAACCTCTTAAACTGCCTTTAATGGCCATTAAAGGCAGTTTAAGAATTAGCAATGTGATGCTGAAATATGCAAACTTTGTGTTTAATATAAACAGACCAGTAATGGTTTTTGTGTAATACCATTATCACGCAATTATAACGCGTTGAAAGATATAACTAACTATGCTGTACAATTATAATTATAACCAGGAAAAATTACGATGGTAAGCAATATGATTATTGTATTATAGATACATACGAGTATTTACTTAGCTATGATTCAACACTGCCAAGCGGAAATGATGACATTATTATTGTTTTTCATGGTGAACAGAAATTATTGTTATACAAGGTGTTATAAAATAAAATATTATCCAACTTATTCAATAATGCCTACTGACTATTATTTGATAGGGAAGTTCCTCTATGTTGTTATAATAAAATGTATCGAATCGAAATATTTAGTTAATTGATTCAATTAAATATAACATTTTCTAGGCTATATTGAATTGGTTCTGACTGTATGTAATCGCAAGCAAATTCATACGCCTAGAAAAACCCAATTAAAATACATTTCTAAGCTAAATATGATGTCATCAAAAAAAATGTCTAAAAGAACCAGTCAACGTTGAACTGGTGACTCCTTAGAATTGCAAAATTGTATGTGCGATGCGACATCAACTGTCCATCAGATCGCCTCCATTCCGAGCTATAAAAAGTTGGAGTCGTTCTGCCAAATTAGGTTTTCCAGCTAAATGTGCCATTTGACCAATAATTGCTTTGCACAATTGCTTATGTACCGCACCGCTTCTCTTCGTCGCTGAGCAAAAATGCAATTATATGAACAGAAAAAGCTCCTCGAGTCAGCGCAGTTTAAGTCACCCAGATCTTGTTACAATTTAGCTTAGCCTTTATATAATACTGCACTCATTTTGTAGATAGATAAGAGTTGAATATAACAACCTAGTGCTTAAGATTATTTATGCTGTCAATATTATTATCAAGTCATTAATATTATTACTGCTATTATATTCTTTCCGTTGAGGCAGCCTGACAAGTTGCCACCCTCATGCTGGAGTCGCCCGCCAAACGACTCGTAGTGTTCGGGCTGGGACCTTGAAAGCTAGTTCCTTCTTTAATCTTCTTCCTTAGCCGACAACGCATTATTGATGCCTTTGGTGTTACTAATGTCCATGGGCGACGGTGACCAGTTACCATCAGGTGACTCGACTGTTCGTTTGTCAGCTATTAACGTAAAAAAGTGAAATAAAAAGTGATCGACTTTTGACCCAACTGTTAGAAATTTAATTCATGTAATAAATAGTCCTGAGACACGAGATTCTAACTACTTCACAGTTTTAACTTCAATGTAAGTCATCATCTGCTTTACCTTATCCCATCATCTGTGGTCGGCGCAGTATGTCTTTACCTTCCATTCATCGCGATTTTCCTGTCATACTTATGTCCAATTCCTTCATATCTCACTATATACCTTTAATGTAAGTAGTAACTCTTAAACGAAGTAATATTCGAAATTTTGATGATTAAACACAAAACAAGTAACTAAATATGCCAGCAATAAATCGCGTAAAATATTTCTGTTTTTTACCTTAAACTTTATTCTTAATCAAAAAACGAAATCTCGATATTCGCCTGGGAATTTATTCGTTTTATGGAGATGGGTCGCTTTATCGTTATTAACAAGTAATTTATAATTCGAAACGATATCTTAATAACGGTGTAACGTCTGCCGGACCAAATAGTATAATACAACCCCTTATATATGTTGTAAGGATTCGTCCGTCAGCCAAATAATGGTAGCCAAAACACACATTGTCCACGGGCTTCGTATATCGCTAATTACGCTTTGTTACTATACATATCATGTTACTATGTACCTATCTATGTACCCATGTCGCTGAACATAACATGGAAATCGTATCTCATCTATATGAGTATTGTGAAGAGTGTGTGCGCAATTTGTGAGTGTATTTGCGCAAAATAATCTCCGGTTCTAAACATATTTTTGGCATTTTCATATGTATGTTTGACTGTTTAAACGCATATAACGTAAACCATTGAACAGGTTCAGGTAATGCTTTTGAAACCATAGGTCTATGATACTTTTCATCGTAGCAAACGGATATGTTAAAAAACATTGGTTTTGTCCATGAACGACATCCACGTTTCTAAGGAGGCCAACAATTACTTCGTTATTTAACTGTATAAAATTGTTTGCATTGTTGATTATGCTTAAAATAATAATAATAGTAAACATTCCCAAAAATTCCCATGTTACGTCAGTAACAACATCCGAATGTATATCATTGTTTAAAGGCGATCTCCGCTTTTCTATCCTGCGCTCTTTAGGAAACAATATCAAATTTTAGAAAACAAAGTCTTATAAAAGTTTAAAATTATATTACACCTGAATCTATAAACAGATAAAAATATCAATAACTGATGTTTTGACTTTAACGTTACAGATGTTACGTTGTACCGTTGTGCCTTCGTTTGTAGTATAGATTTTATTGGAGAAAGTAGGCGTCCGAACAAAAATAGAATTTCAAAGAAATTTTCATTAACTCTAATTGAAATTGTTCTTCGTTCCGGACACGGTATGGACGTTCTGTTCCGAGAAACAAAGATGCCTACTTTGAATTTTATTGTTGTTTATATAACAGGGCTCAGGTTTTTCCGGCGCTTTCTTCGTTACTTTTTCTTTCGACTGTAGGGAATTGAATGGTATATTACATTTAATCTTTTAACTTAATCACATTTACCTTTCATAAATTATCTTGAAGTCAGCCTGTTAAAGAGATTGCTAAAAAGATGTCTTTTCGGTTTTATTATTTTAAGATTAATTTGAAAATAAAAATTAAATATTTCTTTGTCAAACAGATGTATCTGCGCCTGCTGGGCATGGTTAAAATCAACTAAACTAACACTTAGAGTCTTTTGTTATTTTTGCTGATTTTCTAAACGAGATTTTGAAAAGCTTTACAAAGTATACGGAGCAATTAAACTGTAAGACTACGAAATTCCTGTAAACCTACGCGTATTGCTATTGATAGACGGACTCCAGAGATTTCTTTTTGGTCTTGTGGTCTTGGGCATAGTCGCGTGTCGTCAAAGACCCGTCCGCCCACGCACACGCGCACCTACTGGACAGCGAACTATTTACTACAAGTTACATAACGCGAAGAAACCTCAGTACTTCTTGTGTTGTTTATTCACTATCACAGGTAATAAATGATAATTAATAGAAATACTTTATGAATATGTAATGCTCAAATGAATAATTGACTCTCATAGCCATTCTAGTTATGTTATGTATATTCATGAAATTGTAAGGAAAAATAACCCATAATATTAGTACGCTGAAGGAAGCTAACTGAAGGTCCTTCGCTCCGTTACCGTGCTATATATATTTCTAAATTTAATCATTCTTTTTTATGTCAATGGCTGCAAAACTAACAAAAATTGATACCTCGATGGTATCTATATATCCCTACAAAGTAAGGGGAAAAAAACAATTATTCAATTAATTACGAACGTTACGAACAAGCCTTAAAATAAAAACAGTAGATCTGCAAAATGAACGGATGACAATTATTAAAAATTTAGCTTCAAGTACATAATATAACAATATTTACCTACCGACTTGACATACTTTGTCATAAAAACCCAGATGATGGCAAGAACATATATATAGAATATATTAACCATGATGTTTTAAAATGCATGCGAATTATGTTGGAGATATAATAACAAGCTATAGTGCGTGTTTATAATAAATTCAATTTGTTCGTTACGCATTATATTCCTTGTTAACTGGGGCACAGCTCTCCAGAGACACAACAGTGTTGCGCTTGCGTCGTAGAGAATATCAGACGAGTTTACTATAGCTTATAAGAGAACGCGACGGTGTTTAATTTTTCCCTGCAATCTTTATTCATCCAACCTATTGCTACCCATTACTAAAAAAAGTGTATATTACAGATAAGTAGTCAGCACCACTAAATATATTTATTTCTATTTATCATAGGTAGTCCTTAGGTCGGGAGTATGAGGGGATCTTGCTTTCATTGTTGTAATGAAATTTCGTAAATATTTTAAGGACTTTTCTTTCCCATTTATTACTTCCTATGCTCTTATGACATTTATATAAATAAACTATAAATGCTCTCTTTAACTCAGGATTTCTTTTTTCACTCGTTGGCTTACTTAATGAAAGTTCTGTAAAAAGGGTCTGTTTTGTCCTTTCACAATTGTAAATTGTTGCGAGTTGGATCTGATACAAAATTATATACCTTCAATTAAGTATTTTCATAAAATTCCGTGATAACTTGTACTCAAATTATGCCCGTTTCGGGCGTGGGCGGTCAAAGATGGGGATCGTGCGATCGTTAAAATTTCAACTTGATAATTTATAATTTGCTAAAGCACCATGCCCCTCGTTGCACACCCCCAAGCCGCTAGGGAGCGCCGCTGGCAAGTGCATAGCAATAAAAACTTTGAAATGCCAAGTATGGTTCAATGGGGTGACAAAATGTCGTAGAGAAAAATACATTTTTGCATATGTTTCCCTCAAAGCGCTTCATGCCACCCTGTTCAGACTTTCTAAAATCTAAACAAGTGTTTTTAAAATTTTCTGCTTGTTATCGTTGAACTCTTTAAGTAATGTGCTTATACAGTTAGCTGATGTAAATTAGAATTTCTCGTGGAAGTTGTGTGCTTTTCATTTTCAGATCCAAACATCAGCTTATCAGTACGACAGGATAAGTTGTCCAAATTCAGTTTTAAAACATCAGCAGTTTATTTTACGTGACCATCATTATCAACCTCGTGCTTTACAAAATGTTTGATCTTCAATTTCTTCTATCCTTTCATGCTACACTATCGTTTGTTAATTTAGCTGTCCATTCTTTAGACGACAATTTAGTCGTTTAATCCTCTGACACATACATACTAATTACATAGTGACACTTACATTCTACATCACACCATTACACAACTACACCATAATGCATTTATGTGTCAGATAAATATTTGTTTTCGGGTCGTATATGTGGTGCCACCCACAGCACAGAACAATCCTACTGCCCCAAACATTGTGTGAATACTTATTATACAGATATTATACAGATAGTTATTTTTAATCACTTTAATATTAATGGTTATTTCCCGTCCAAAACTTTAACGACTTAGTTGCACCGGTTGCTTGTTTTCACTGCAACATCGCACGCAAATAACAAAAACGCTGTCATTGACTCGTAATGTCAAGTGCGTGACAATTGTGAATCAATTTGATGTACGCGAGCGTCGATAAGCGGGCGCTGCACTCAGCATTGATTTGATAATAGGGACATTCGGATATTTCAAATGGAATTGTGATTATGTCGTAATCACCGCGATGCGTTTTGTTGACATTGTTGCACCAAACTATAGTTTTATTGTCACCTTTCGCTGTTGTGCCTCCGAACTGAAATGTTGTCTACTCACTTCGTTTTGGTCTTATTCCAACTATTGCAGTTGAATGTTGTCAAATTCAAATGTTAGCTAATCGCTTTCTGTACATTTGTGATACGCAAGGTGGTCTATATCATTCCCCAGGGGTCGACGAGGAGGTGCAAGGGGTCTGTATCTGCAGAAAAAAAAGTGATGTATATGAGATGTAAATGGGGGCCCACGATAGTGGACCTCGTTTAGACAGGCCGTGACTTTATTTTGCCTTGTCATGAACGAAATAATCCTTATTTATATACAGATAATAGATACCTATTTACTGTCATAATACTTTCTTATAAGTGTATAAATTAACACTTATATTTATATCTGTATAACTTACGTTTTTAATTTCCATGCACGTAAGTAATGTAATAAATATTTTTCCGTGGCAAATTGTAGCCTGTGTCAATTTTTTAGCTAGGCCTCCTACTTTGTCCGTGCATAAAATCAGGGAGAATTGTTGCTTAGTTTTTACATTAACTTACCTTACATTATAATATAATATTAATTATAACATTACTAGCGAAAGAGGGATATTATAGTGCACAAAAGAAATGAAAATCTTAGTATAAATAATCTTGATTCAAGACAAAAGTTAGGAAGCCCAAAATTATCTCTAACGAATAAAATAATATCTAGGCTAAATGTTTTTTTAATTTTTCACACTACAGTTCACTACTGATACAAATTTAGCCTGTCAAAGCGAGTAGCGCTGTCAGAAGCACATTTAAAATTAATGACATTGCAAAAAATCAATTTTAGGTAAACACGGGGTCTACCTGAAACCGAAAACCATGACAAGTGGTCGCGACAAGATAAAAAAGTTGATAAGCTATGCTGTACATAAAGGATATATGAGAAAAACTATTATTGGGGACCTTTATTAACGCCATAGAACCCAAAACAATCGTTGATACAATTTTTCTCTGTTTGTCTGTGCATTTGTGCGCACTAATCTCAGTAACGGCTTAACCGATTTTGTTATGGTTTTCACTAATCTATTGCAGTAAGCATCACTTAATGTTTAAAGTTTCCGTTTTATTGCTATCCGTCCATATATAAAATATGTTATAAAGAAAAAAACGCAATCGTAAACTTAAAAGAATGCAGGTGCTATTTCTAAGCGTAGTTTTTCTGAAAGCGATGCGAGGGTGTTTTTCTAGTGTATAATAATGTTTTAAGAGAAAGTGCCAATTGAGTGAGTTCATGTGTATGCGGAGGGTTATCTCATCACGTGTACGATATATTTGATGGTACGATAACTAAACCCATCACTGACGCGGTGACTGCCAAGAGGTACGCATGAAACGAACTTGTTACTGGCTCTTACTGGCTCTCTAACACTATTATCGAAACTCGTGTCCAAGATTGATTCTAGGAGTGAAGTTAGCCAGGCATGGATTAACCTAATACAGAGCCGAGAGCCCACTTCCAATTAGTTGGACTTCGTGCCAACGTTTGTTCCGTTGTTAGGCAGGGTACCACGAGAAGGCGAAGTTGACTTTAGATGGTCGGAGTGTTTTATCCCCGAGCTGGGTATACTAAAAAACGATGCAACTGGTTCCAAAATGTCGTGAGTTAAGCTCGTATTAATATATCAAAAAAATAATGTAATGTTATGTCTACGCTTACGGTTCTCTATGAATACCTGGTAGAACTCGTAGTGGGCATTTCATAGAATTCAGCCTTTGTTTGTCACGTGCTACTTGCGCGTATTTATTTATAGTTGTGTAGGCAGTATTTATTATTTATTTGTAAAATAGTATAATGTTTACATTATATCATCATCATCGACTGGCATCTGTTCTTCATCAGGTCAATGACTCGAACCTCTATGAGAAAGGCTTTTCTTGCATGTGTAAGTTAAGAGAGTATTATATTTTTATATTGAGTTCTTTTACTTTGAGTCTATTATAACCTTCATTAACTCTGCGGTCACTCCGTTCTAAATCAAACCTTTTTCATTCTTTATGATGTACATTATTCGCTTTCTTTCTTTCGTCTCAAATGTCTTAATAAACCTAGTTAATTCATGTGATCCAGGGCATTCTCGTGGTCAGTTTTTTAGAATGTATGTACAAATTTATATTAATAATAAAATTATAACGGAGTCAAACATTTTTTTTTAAGTTTTGTCTGTCTGGTCGTGTTTCTATCACGTGAAAAATACTGAATGGATTTATCAATTGGCATACTTTTAACTTACATCATCGATCATTCAGGATAATTTTCATCCCGAGAAACGACAGTGTTCCCGCGGAGTCGAAAATAAAGATTAATGTTAGTATTATATTAAGATTATTTTGACCCCATGAAAAAGAGATTGGAATGATTTACTGTAACTATTGCAATAGACAAGTATATGTCTAGTTTCTAAAACAATACACACAAATATTGAATTTATTAAATTCCTGATAAAAAAAATTATAAGCAATCGTTTCGTATAAGAACGCTATTTGGTAAGGCGTATGTTTTCTGAAGCGAAGCGAGAGCAGACACAAGTTTGTTTTAAACTTTGTTGCTGATGCCATTTTAAGCAATGAGGTTAGCGGTAATCTTATTATCACTACCCTTAAACGGATTTATGCTCATGTACTTGCCCTTATGATATTACCAGACGGTCACGATTCACGTACTGCTTCAATGCATTGATGCTATGAGTAAATGCCATCGATTTTCTACGTCTGATTCATTTTTGAAACTTTAATTTAGCTTTTAAAGAAACATGAAATTGTTCTAATATCTATTCAACCATTCTACCCAAAAGTGTGTCCCGTGTGTGTGTGTGTGTGTGTGTGTGTGTGTCCAACACGCTCACCAAACGTAGATTGGCAGACTTCACATACCTTTGAGAACACTACGGAGATCTTTGAGCCATACAGATTTCCTCGCGATATTGCTTCATCGATTTAAAATGAGGATATGAAATATTTGTGTTTTTTTTTATTATAATCATGGTTGTAATGAAGAAAAAAATCACATCGGCAGTATGTATAAACAAAGTTTTAATTATTTTTTTATACTATATCAATGACACGCTTGTATATAAATAAATTTAATAAATACATTCGAAATGATAAAAAATAACTTGAAACTACATAGTATACCATCCAGGTTCGAATACGCCACGGAGATACCTACTGTTGAGAAATAAATACTAATAGGTATAATTATGACCCAAGTATCAACGCGGTTTCTATAAATGGACTTCATCACCGAGCAGGAAAAGATAAATGCAGGAAATAAACGAAGTATTGCTATTTTTGTCTTTGGAATCCCGGCAACTTGTGTAACAAACATTTAGTACTCGGTGGTTTCTGTGTTAATTACACGCACCTAATTAATTTTACTCTATGCTCTTGTCTTTTTTTTTTATATCAAAGAAGGATAAATCTCAGAGTGTAGAAAGCAGGATTAACAAATCACCATTAGGGTCGGCCCGTTATGAATGTGCAAAAATATTGTGTATATTGTTGTGAACTTTAATTTGTTATCTTCTATTTTCTTCTGAGTGTTACACTTGTAGGACGGTGGCGTCATACCCATCCATGGCTTTATCCCTCGTCCCGTAAGATGCATTCATGAATTTTGCTTAATCTATGTAAAAATTGACAAAAACATACCTGTGTGATTTGTCGCAAGTTTACCTAAGATCCTGCAGGGGGCGCCCTTGGCAATCTTCTGGGTTCGATCATGTAAAGTTTTTCTGGGATTCCGGTTACCGCACTCTTCCTCGAATCAACCGTGAAATGTTTTTATAGTTTCTGTTGTGTGTCTCATAGTAATAAGCGTGTCATTCACTCCCATCTTAACTGACAAGGAACTGATATTATTACTGGTATTATTTCTTCTTTCCGTGTGATTTGCCTGCTTAGCTACCACCTTCCTGCTCGCGTCAACCGCCAAACGACTTTCTTCCTTTCTTTTCTCTTGAACAACAACATATCAGTGATGCCTTTATTGTAACTAATGTCCATGGGCAGTGGTGATCACTTATTAAAAAGTGCCCCGGCTATACATTCGACGGCTGTATCCATAAAAAAGTTGCTACAATTACGATAACTATTTTTTAATTTTTTCTAATCGCCTGATATGTAATGCCTAATGTTACTAACTGAACACTTGTCGTCACATGAGTTCACGTGAAGGAAGGTTCCTTCACCGGCTTTCAAGGGATATTTTGATAAATTGGTTAATATTACAATATAATTGTTTAATGTATTTAAATTTTTGAATATTTTGAATACAATTTCGACTTATTTATAGAAGGAAACACGATGTCAGGTGATTTATCTATAGAAAAGAATGGCTCTACATTTTTTCATACCAACGATAGTTTGAGGAATTATTCGATTTAAAATGTAACAAGGTTAAAATACCGGACGTAAATCATATACTTTGTGTATAAATCGACAAAGTAGCATTAAAAAAAAAATAATTTCCGTGCGCGCTCAGTATTGGCATGTCACAATTTGCATTCAGGAAGTAATTCCGTCACTGTTGCTTTCATCCGCCGTCAAGTCGTTCGCGAGAGATCTGTGCTTACATTTTATGTTTTTGTTTTTTTTTTATATTACAAATTAACTATTAATAATTAATATTGAATTACACATTGTATATCTATATAACTTAACGACTATTTAAAAGAGCAAATGTAGGAAATAGAGAAAATAATCAGGCGTCCAAATATAATTCGTTGCGAGGGAAACATCCTCAGTATGCCGGGGCGTGGCTGACCAACGTATGCTTTACCGTAACATGAAAGTAATTAAATCACGCACACGTCTTATTTGTTGCATTCTTCCATGGTGACCGAGGCCTCTCACCACCGGGTGGTCATAGGTGGTGGTCAAATTACTACCATATATGTACGTTGTATGTTTATAAAAAATGTATAATATATTGTATATAATATAAATTTTCATGTTTAAACTCAAACGTTTATCGTGATTCCCTATATTTTTAGATTAACGCATGTAGACGGAAATAATTTGTTTTATGCTATGTAATATATGTTCTTCGTAATTATCTAGAAAAATTTGTATGTAAAATTTGTATGTACTTTTAAAAGTAAAATAAAATATATAAATGCAATTATTATTCGCAATTTTGCTATAACAGTAATCCAAATAAGTTATTCTTGATTGCATATCAATATACACTATCGCCTTCTACAATAACACACAGTGTGTAGATTCTGTGAACCACTCCTTCCCCATGTTTAATCTAGCTGCTAACTTAAACTTCCCGCTTTAAACACTTGTTCGACTGACGAGCGGCAATCGATAAGCTAATAAATATCTTTTTTACTGACATATTAAACTAAAACTAAATTCGAATAAATTTAAGGACCCCGTAGAAGAAATGCTAGCGACCCTGCCTTCGGAGCGAGGATACCTTTTTGTGACAGATACATGTTTGTTCCCGGGCCGTGTGTGTTTATGATCCCATATTTGTGTGCGTGTGTGTATTTGAGTGTGAACTGAAATTATGTATATTTGATAATATGAGCTACTTAGCTAGTTGTTTAAGTATTGGATTTACTAAGAGGCGTAACAGAGCGTATTTTGCATGGAGACATTTTGGTAATGGTACATAAATTGTTGCTATAAGTTAACACCCCAGTCATTATAAAATTGCCATTTGATCTACATATATTATTTGATGTACGTTAATAACACATTTTATTGATAAACATATTTTATAAAATTCAAATGTGCACACCATCGATAATGGTCAATTGTGAAATGTAACTTAACTATAACAAAGATCACATGTACCCGCAATTTTTGCTAATAAAATATAAATTTATTGATTCATTCATTTTTTCATTCATTCAACAAACTATAACCCTTAGCTGTTGCAATTTTGATCTCTAGTCACCTATCAGAATGAGAGAAATTGAAGTTTTACAGCACTAGTCGGATGGTAGGTAGAATGTACACCACTGTGAACAAAAACAAACCTTTTTTTCACCTTTTTCATATATTTCACTGACGCAAATAATGAGCTTATGCAAATACACATACATATAACTTAGAAGTCAACTCGCTGACCGCTCCGTACACGCCACGTCCTTTACAACATCGGTAGCGAACGCGAGGGTGCGAGGTGACGTATCTATCCACAAGTGACGTTTCCGTCTGATAAGTCCCGGGACCGTCTGCCGGCCTCGAGGGCTATTACGCTGTCGTCGAGCGCAAACTTTATGCGTCGCCCAGATGTCATTAGGACGAACTTAATCGATATGCCGAGTGTGTTGAACTGTGTCTTATAAATAACTGGCGACCCGCGCCGGCTTATAACATGTCTCTATCTCCAGCGGTTTAGGCTATGCACTGTCAGTCAGTTCGTTGGAAATAATATTTAAGAATACATATTTAATACCGAATTTTATTATAACATGGATAGATCTAATCGTATTATTTCAAATAAAAGAAGGAGTTTCTTATAATAAAACAGCTCGCAGTCCATATGATGCAAATAACATCACAGTGTTTCAACCCGCAGCAGATTGCCCCGGGGCGGCGGCGAGATATCGAGACCGATGTAAATCGAGAAATTATTGGTAGATTATTCTCAAACCTTTCGACGCTTTCCGCTCGTGAATCCTGCGTCTAGTTATAAGAAATAAAGACGAATTTTATCACCAATCGTATTGTAAATTCGAAATTCGGCCAATTATGATTTCGTCTGGACCTGCATTACCTTAAGAGGTGGTTAAGAATGTCAATGTTTGAGTAAAATAGGGTTGTATGAATTAGTGCAAGTAGTAATTTATGTATTAGAAAATTTATTTTCATTCATTGAAATAATAAAAGAGGAAAATGTCCAGAGAAAACGTACTTCATATTATAATGTTCACAACAGAACTATTAATATTCACGTAACAACGTAAAACGTTTTATAAATGAGCAACACTGCCGAACACAATTTTTTAAGTAAAATAAGTTAACGCTCGACAACAATCCCATCTAATGGTAAGTGTTGATGAAGTGTAAGATGTTGAACGCACTAACTTATAAAAGCCTATTCACACTCTTCTCCTCTTGAAGACTCCCACATACATACATTGTATAATCGATATATTTTGCTCAAAATATGAGTGATAAATATCACAGTATTCCGAGACATTCAGATTGAATCCCCGATCCCTAAGTGACCCTTCGTCCTTGAAAGATTGAGACGGAGCGTCGGTACCGAAGGGCAGACTCGTAGCTTTATTGACGTTCTGATCTGTATAAAGATGTTTTCTTTCATCTCTTATACCTACAAAGATTTGCTTTATGATTTAATACATTTTAAACGCAGATAAATAAAAGGTGGCTAAATGGCAATGTGTTTCTAGAGCTTATTACATTTTTACTAAATCGATGGTTTTTTCTCCTAATTTTACCTTGGTAGTATTAGTACTATAAAGTTAGTAGTCTTCACTGAAAAGCATGATCACTATGGTATTATGGTATTAGGATTATTATGAGTGCCAAAATATTTATCATAGCCAACTGGCTGGGTTCACTCGGACCCAGATGGTTTTTCGGCCACTCGTCTAGCTCGCTAGCAAATGTTGTTATTGTTTGCTCTGAGCAGAAACTTTGTCTCCATGTAACCGCACAAAACTTATCGACTCAAGTCTAGCCAACTATTGTCCAATAATCGAATTCCCAGTACACCCAATTGCGGCGCTCAGCAAAGTAGAAGACAATTTAATAAATTTGCGTTGGAGACACCAATCAATTGACAATTTACTTCGAAACTCCACCACGGAGACCGCCCTAACGTTCGCAGGGCTACGAGTGTGATTATTTCCCATAATATAGTTACTAATAAGCGAAATTTGTAAAGCTTAATAGTTGAAGGAAGAGTAATTCGCCTTGATTCTTTGAGACTCTTAAGTCGAAAACTTGTAACTATTAAGTCGCTTAAATTATTCCATGTTGATAGAGATACTCTAGAAATAACAAAAGTAGATAACAATAATATAAATACTTTTGATGATGCTCTAAAAAGGAAACGCCTAAGGATAACTCCCCATTTTGTGGAATACCGTCCTTAAAATTCCGTTTAAGTATTGATACTGAACGCCGTGTCCAAAGCACAAGTTGCCTCGGACACGACGTAGAACAGACTGCTATAGTGTCTATTCAATATAAGAACCTCGACAACCGGCAGCCCTGTTCGCGTTGAGAGCAAACACTTGTCGATCGAGCAAGGGAGCCTGTTCAATCGCCTAGTTGGTGTTTTGTGCTTTGCTTACATTATTCCATCGACCTAATTTATAATATGTTGGTGATCTACCCTCTTGGTTATTGTAGAGTTTTGTATGCGTGGATTATCATGTTTGAGTACATTTTTATGTTACTGAATTTAAGGTAGACATAAATTTATTCTATATGAATTAGTTCAAGCTTAATAAAATCAGTAAATTTAACATTTGAATATAAAAAAAACCTTGAAAAAACTTTGACTAACATGAAAGTGCATTCATAAGAGATCTCGAAACCTCCTCAATGGTTAATATATTAGTGGGTAGGGAAAACCATAGAGAATGGAGACATCCATCGCCGATAATAAGTATTAAATAGTATATATTGACTTTATCTACCGATAGCGCACGTAAAGAAATTATTAGTATGAAGTAAAAAAAAAAAATTTTTTTCCAGCCACAATGGAGGAGCGAGACAAGGACGAGAGGCCCGGGGTGCCCGACATGACGATGATGCCGCAGATCACCGAAGAGGCCATCAACGATAACCTGAAGCGGCGGTACATCCACGATCTCGTTTATGTATCCTTTTACACTATACATTACGTGGACGAGCGGCCAAACCAACGTGAACACAAATATAATCCTTCCACTATCGAATAGTTACAGTATCAACTAATAAACACATTCTCGCCGAACGCCGGCACATCAAATATACTTGGGAGGTTCAGTAATACCTAAATATTGTTTTTTACGTTAGAACAACAACCGCTACAGATAATTGGGAGTCGCTGGTGTAACACAGGCATGACCTTTTAGTCACCGTCTCGGGACTCAGCCGTCCCCGGTCAACGCACTCTGCATCCTTAGAGAATCTACATCTCCCATCCTGATGGCTTCTTACACAGTCTAAAGAAATAAAAATATGAAGGTAAAAAGAAACGAAAGTTAACAATGCGTCTTCTTTTATTATATTCTTGTAATTAATGTATTCTCAAATTTGGAAGAGCGACATCAAAAGTTTTGCAAGTCTACAATATATATATATATTTTTTTATGGTAATAGCCGAAAAACGAGCAACCGAGCCACGTGATGGTAAGTGGTCATCGTCGCCCGTGGACATCAGCAAGACCAAAAGTATCACTGATGCGTTGTCGGTCAGGAAATGAGAAGGTA
>DWPT01001763.1:0-17725 GCA_018251895.1 Agathymus mariae mariae
TACACAAAGCCCTACCGCCCAGCAGGCTGGCTTCTGTTGCCTCTTACAACACCCTGTTCTGCCAGCATGGGATTGGGGGAGTATTCTAGACAGCAATGTGGCTTTCTTACATTAAATCAGAAATATTGAAATGTGTAATGATGTTGAATATAATAAATATTGATTTAACAAACATATAAAAATTCCTTATTACATGATTAATATTCTTAATTCTTGTTGTATCCTGACATTAGCAATAAAAATATTTTCTTAAGTAGTGGCTTCACTGTACTATTCAAAGATAAAATCATACAAGACATAAAACTATTATAACTTTTAATCAATTTATGCTGACTGCTAATAATCACCTTTAAGTTTGTTATGTGCTTGGAACCATCACTGTTTGTTGAAACTTGATACATTTCATTTGATGCAGTGGCGTTTACATTTTCCTTTTATTATCGTGTAGGTAGTCTACACCATCGTCCATATAAAGTTACTGTTGATTCATTATTTTGCATTGTTATGGTGTCACAGCTCACGGCTGGGTGTCGGGATGGCGAGCATGAGCTCCACGCTCGTCGAGACCGTCTCCATCAACTATGAGGACTTTAACGAGAGCTTCCTCACCTGCGGCACATGTCTTTGTTAGTACACTGCATTGAGATATTATTTTAAACACTTACTGGCACTCTGCGTGGATATTTTTAACTGATATTTATTGCGCCCGGAATGTATTCTAATCGAGAGAATACGTGTATGTCTGAAGTAAATATTTATGTCGGTAACGATGTATGGATTATAGGCGTTACGTCAGAATTCCGTGTTAAATATAAATTTTCATTTTGTTACAAACTGATTTACCAAGAACGTAATAAACAGGAAACAATAACATTCTTGTTGTTCATCATTCCAATGTTCTATCCATCGCTACTGTAATTTTTAGTTCAAGGCCGTATAAACAATAAATATCAACTGTGGATTCTGTACTTCCAGGCACTTATGACGGAGGGGAGCACACACCAAAACTGCTCCCGTGCTCGCACACGGTCTGCTTGCATTGCCTTACGCGGATAGCTGCCTCGCAGACGAGGGACGCAGGAAGTTTTAGATGCCCGATCTGTCGTGAGTTAATCACAATACCGCGAGGCGGGGTTCCAGCGTTACCGCCGTCGTTCTTAGTCAACCAGCTCCTGGACTTAATGGCCAGGCAGCGCAGAGAAGTCATCCCCCAGTGCAGTTCACACCCAGGAAGGGAACTATTGTTTTGTGAAACTTGTGATTGCGTCTTCTGCAGGCATTGCGCAGACGGGCCACATAGCGACACACCCTGCGATCACACCGTTGTACCTTTTTCCATAGCTTTGAAAAGAATGTCCGAAATACTGTTATATAGAGCCAACGAGTGCCTAAGCAAACTCGGTTCGGCTAGAGAGGCGGTCGCCAGTGAACTCCGTAGATTAGAAGCGGCTGCGACCGCGGCCGACGAAGCGATAGACAGACATTTCAATGAACTTCGAGCTGCCTTAGATAAGCGACACAGCGAGTTGAAGTCTGCGGCGGCGGCCGCTGCGACTCACAAGCGAAAGTTACTTGAAGAACAGTTAAAGTTGATTGATGCTGAGAAAGCTAAGGTAAGGTCACAATCTTAGTAATAACGATGATAATAACAATAAACAAAAAAGTCGACACTATTCTTTGTGTCACCTGTCTATTCCTATCCACAACCTAAAACCACTCAGTTATTATTGGGGAGTCTTTCAATGTATAATTAATTTTGATTCTGAGAATGAACGGTGCGTTACCGCTAAGTTCCGTGCCGTGCGTTGCGAAGTAGGTAAATTGAAGACATTTCTTAAGTCCACTCGTGGTGAACTTGTTGTATTATTGCGCCCTCCCCTGTATAGACATTCCCGCTGAATAGGAGGTAAAAGTTTGTACGTCATTTTTTTAAGAAAATGTAAATATTTTTTTAAACTATTTTTAAGTATCACAGTAATTTTAGGAAAACGTTCCTTTGAAACTGTAAAATTAGATAAAAATGTAATTGTTTCAGGTGCGTATTCTCTATGTATGTACATGTTTATATTTGTATTTGTATGTTTTTGTCTCGAAGCGACACGAAGGTGGTATATTATTTATGCATAGTGTTAAAATGTTATATGCAGCGCCGGAATCAAAACTATCGGATAATCCGAAGTAATTTTATATCAGTATCCATATCCAGGTCCGAAATTCCATATCCTTAATCAAAATCAAGTAAAAGCAATATTTTTTTGGATAAAGCTTTTTGCAGTATCTTTTAAAGTTTGATTATATTGAATAACATGAAAAACAATTGTCTTCACAGGTGGAAGCGGAGTGTTCAGGTCTCCAGCAACAAGTAGAAGTGCGTGAAGTGAGCAGTCGCGCTGCGGCGCTGGGGGCCAGGCTGGGCGACGCTGCGGCACTGGCGGAGCCGCGGGAGAACGCGTTCCTGGCCGTCGACTTTGCCCACAACGACGCCCAGCAGCGTTTCGTCGAGGCGTTGGCGGAACTGGGCCGAGTGCGCACTAGCACTACGTTCCCGGGATTGTGTACTCTACAGCTGGGTAAATATTTTTTTATGTACATTAATATTAGCAATTCACGCACATGGACGCGGTCCCACTAGGATTTATTACGGTTAAGAATGTCATGAACGTACACAAATGAGACTGGCATATAAACGATTGTATCAGTTCGTGTATTGCTCGCATGCATCATGACTGATAAAATTATCAATTTTGTGAGCGACGCGGTCCGGCGTACGATGGGTGACCATTACTAAGTAAGTTGGTTAGGTAGATAACAATTTTAAGCCTTGTACAGGACTAAGAAATGTTAATAATTAAAGGCACTTAATGTATTGATCCGTAGCCCCTTCGTGAATTGAGACAGACGTTGAGATAGTTCACGAATAGTTATTAGGAAGTACCCGCCACGTTTCAATTTTCTCGTGGACATGTTCTTATAATTAAACTTTTGAAAGAGGTAACAGTAACCAACAAATTACCCATCACTCCATTTCATGTTGTTTCATTAGTTTATTTAGAACCAAACCGTAATACGTGTTCATTGATTCTACGTAAATATTGTACATTATAAAAATAATCAAGTACAATGCAGGTAAAACGCTGTCAATTGATTTTGCAAGGTCAAGGTGTTGGCAAAATTACGCAATAACACAGGTCAAAGATATGTTTCAAACAAAAAAAAAACATAATAGGATGGTGGATAGGCTTTTTCCAACTTAATACGCTTTACAATATAAGGCTAGATCGTCACTTAACAGTTGTGATTGTAGTTAGGCATTGACTTACAATAAACAAATAAAAAAATCTACATTATAATTCTAGAGTCGCTGTGCGTGTGCGGACTGGAGGTGGTAGTAATATTGCGGACGGTGGACTACCATGGCGAACCGCGCAGTACAGGTGGTGACCCCGTGTCGGCGGCCGCCACACTCGACGACGCTCCGTTGCCTTGTACCGTCGCTGACCTTGACACTGGCATTTATAGGTGACTTCAAATCGTATACCCTAACCCTAGTCATTGATCTCTTCCTCATTAACGCTAGTGCTGACCCCGCGTCAACTACCGCATAATTTTACGACGCGTCGTTGATTTGTGTCGTTGACGATATGTACACCGCCCTTTATACATGATGTCAGATGTTTACTCTAAATCCTACTCAGTTATCAGTACCTAATATAGAGTTACCACTACTGGTGACCCCGTCTAGACCGTCGCCGTATTTGATGATGCGCCATTGTCCTGCACTTTCCTGCAAAGTCAGTACTTTGACGTCGGGCTTTGTAGATGCCGAGAAATCATATCAAGTCTTTTACTTAGAATATCTAAGTATTCGATGCGATGCCAAACCTCCAAGGCACTATATATATTTGTGTACCTACTTGTTTTGTGATAATCATGTTGACCTCGCAAGTAAATAAATATTTAAAAACGAAATGATTTTTAAGTTTGCAGTACCACTTGCAGGATCACGATGCGACCATGGAGCGCTGGGTCTCTATGCGTGCGCGTGTTGGTGTTCTCGCGCGGAGTCCGCGACTCGCCGCTGCGGACGCAGGTGGCGCCAGTCGCCACTCCGCTGCGGGTGTGGGGGTCACGCGGCACCGGCAAGGAGCAACTCAGTCAACCGGTGGCACTCGCCAGGTACTTCAACGCAACATAACAATTTATTACTGATTTTGATGTTTTATATTTACATGTACTGTATATTGTATGTTTTAATTGTTGTCAACATGTCACTTTCTTATCTTCAGATTGACTGTTCGAGAATGTATTAACATCACTATGATCTCCCCCCATTCCTCATTAATGGTTAACTATACGTTTTTTTTGCGTAAAGTTATATATCCTATCCTATCTGTGGTAAAAGATAGATCAGGGATTCCCAAACTATTTTGGGCAAGAGAACGCTTTTCCAAAATGAAGTGATACCTCAGGCCGGATATTTAAATTACTTTAAAAATATCCACAACCACTAACTTATAAAAGCCTAAAAAACAAAACACGACTTTCCAAGGGGTCGCTTTTTAGACTACGTCGACCCTGAATATAAAACGCTGAAATATCTTGTTTTAGGTGTCCTAAACGTAGGGAGATATACGTCCTGGACGCGGGAAACTCCAGGGTTAAAGTGTTGGACGACGAAACTTTCGCGTTCAAAACGCACATTGTGAATGAAGGTAAGTAATATCAAAAGTGGATGAGAATCGTAATGCCTGTTGGACTTTACACTTTTTATATTCTACTAAATAGTGTTTTCATAACGTGTACAATGGTGTTTTTGTAAAGTAAGATATGGTAGAAAAAATACTTTTTTCTATCCGGAAATTGATTTATTTCTTGATTGATTAACGATTGGAATACAGCTGGACAGTGCAAAGCCTGGAAGCACTTTTAGTTCTGTCCATTGCGATAATGATGTCGAATGTCTCCAGGATTAGCAGGTCGGAGTTGTACAGGGATAGCGGTGACCGCTGATGGTGTGGTAGCGGTCAATTGGAGAACTAGAACTCTTACCGAGGTAAACTATATCTCTTTGTAGAAGAACAGCTCTCCCTTAAACTATTCGAATAGTTTTTGGTTTTCCACAAAGGTGATATTGGATCTCGTTACCATAGTATTTAAGAATACAAAATGGTGATTTCTTTAATATTCTCAAATATGTAACTTTACAAGTTTTCGTTTCAAATGCTTTTAGTTATTGACATCACTGTTATAATAATTTTGATTTAATGACTTTATTTATTTTTTAAATAATCTTTTCATTATTTCAATGATTTAATGTCAATAATTAAGGTTTTTTTGTAATGATCGAAATATGAATTTAAGGGTATACAAGTAAGTAAATCACATGTTATACCCAAAATCAGCTTTATCAATTTTATAATGTAAGATTTTTTTTTAACTGTTGCGATTTATCCGACTCTAATACATTAGTGACAAACTGACAGTGACACCGTGTGTGCAGGTGAACACGCTGGGCGTGACGTTGCGTACGGTACGATCGCCGCGGCTGGTGGAGCCGGTGTGCGTGGCGGCCGACGGCGCGTCGCGGCGGCTCGCGGTCGCGGATAACGGCGCGCGCGCAGTCTTCGTGTTCGACGAGCACGGGAATATCGAGAGAGAGGTATTTTTCATTTCAATCTCTATAGATTTGAATTCAAATTATTTTAACTTACGATGAAAGAATAAGTATTTAGATAATAGATATTTTCAGACAGCCAATCGTCCACACGGAGATGAATGAACATTAGTCATATTTCTCCACAGATCGGTAATGGAGACCTCGGTCTGGTAGGCGGGCTGGCGCTGTCCGAGGATCTGATCGTCATTGCGGACGTCGCGGTGCGAGTGTACGATATCGAAGGGAACTTAAAAAGCACCTTGGCGCCTGTGCCGAAGGGTGAGCAGCTTTTGTTAATATTTAAATAGGTACTGTCAACTTTACACTGTTCGCCTGTTGACCTTCGTTATCCTTATTAAATGGTAGATCCTACCGTGAAACATATTTATCAAAACATCTTGTGTTTCGATATCCCGTGCACCACATATCAACCATCGGAAGCTAGAGATTGCAATCCAGCAAATTGGGAAAAGTAATATAAAAACTTAAGAAAAAGTAATAATACAGTAAGCGTTACCTCACGATATTAGAAACATCAGTGTCCCATGTAAATAAGATTAAAATACTATACTTTATTATATTTATGATTTAATTTTCAGGTCGTGGCGGCTACGGAGGCATAGCGCTGGAGAACTCAGAGGACGGCTGCCATGTGGTGTGTTTGCGGGCGGTGAAGGGTCGGCCGGCGCTAATCGTCCTCGAGGTTTGTACTCTGTGCTAATCCGCCGTGACCATAATCAGTTTGTTTAATATGTAAAAATATTGTTAAAAATATGTAAAGTCTACGATATAAATACATAGACATATGTTCGCGGTTTAACTTGACAACGAGTTGAAACCGTTAGCGGCATTAAACGTCGTGGTCGTGGTCGTGCCGCAGTCCAGTCGTTGTAGTGTGTCGTTGTGTCGAGGTGTCGACGGGGCGCGCGGTGGCCGCGTGCGAGCTGGCCGAGCGGCGGCCGCGGCGCGTCGCCGGGCTGGCGCTGCTGCCGGCGCGGCGCGTGCTCCTAGCCGACCTCGCAGCTGACTGCCTGCGACTGCACGCCTACTGGTGAACTGCACGCGTTAGTACCGATTCAGTCTAGAACGCAAACTAACTTTCGATCCCACTGCTGATTGTCGACCACCTTCCGATTTTACTTATTCATGAATGTTCTGTTTCCAAATCTTTATTTATTGATAACACTAATGCTACAAGACAAAAACACAAGAACAACACTTGACAACCACAGGAAAAGAGGCACTTGACTGTTTAATCTAAAAAATGTTTAGTCTAAGAAATGTCCTAATTATCTAGAAAAACTTGAATAACCAAAGTTTACTTCGCAGTACGCACTAATTTAGGTATTCGATGATACTTTTTAATTTCCAGCACATTATAAGAAAATGTTTGTAGTTTTATAAAATTCTCAAAAATTCACATGCACTCTTGGCGTAGAAAATGGCGCGGGGAACACGAGACGCTGCAGACAAAACATGTATCCCTCGCACTTGTCGGTGCGACAGCGACATGTGTTATGTGTGAATACCTATTAGTTCACCCCCTTCCTCAAAAGAGAAAGAAAAAAATCTCTACCAATAAAGAGCATAACTAATCAACGTATAAACGCATTCGACACACGCCAAAAATATTCGATTATGTCATCAAAAATGTATTTTTCAGGTTTGCAATGTAACTGGGATCGCGCAGTGGCTGGATGGAGGACGATCGTAAACGAATTTCATGCTAGTCCAATATTGTAATTGAAAATCGAAAAGTTGGCCATAATCTCGGACTGCGAGGGACGAACTCGTACCAAAGTCAAGGCCGGCGCTGTCGGCCGCACGGTATCCGTAGTACTTACAGTATTTATTTTGTTTTAAGTTTTACTATGTTATTTTTAGTATTAAAAAAACACGTCGAAAATATCGACCCTACGAGTGACGTCATGCTGTCCGTTGCTAGTGCGTCGCGAGGTCTGAGCGATGACGGTGCGTCCGTCTAAGTATATGTAATAAACGTGGCGCACGGTGAGTTGCGACGTCGTGAGTCGATGCAACGCACCAACAGCGCTGGAGAACTAGAGAGACGACCACAACAACAGTGGTGAGACGTAGCAACGCACCAACAACGTCCGTGTACACTTACTCTAATTTGACATAACGTGACTGATTTTCTTTTGACAGCAACCGTCAATGTCTGCCTTATTTTGTATTAGTCAATCGACAACACATTTTTTTACTTTGTTTTTTTTTTGTAAAAGTCAAAGCTCATTATTCGCACGTGCACCGTGTAAAGTTGAGCTCCAAAAAATTTTTTTAACTCGTCGATCACTTGGCATTTTTTTTCGGTTCTAGGTAGTTTACCCAATATTTCGTTTTTGCAATTTCGTCAATATCAGATGAGTTTTATCAGCTAGTTTAGTGCTTGGAGATGTTACATTTTTAACAGTAGCGACATGTAGTATGAAAATTAAAAAATCTCCCGTGCCCTGTAATATTATAATTGCGAAAATAAGCCTGTATACCAAACCGTAGTAGTGAGGTAGGTAGGTACGTCTGTATAAAAAATTTCGTGTAAACCTTAACCATCAATTCTCGGTGATCTTTTGCACAAACAAAGTCGACACAGGCTACAACTACTGGGGAAAAAAATCCTAGTTACGTAGACCTCCATTTACATCTCATGGATCCAATTTTTTTCTCACGGACCCCTTGCAGTGTTTCGTTGACCCCTGGGGTTGTTACATACCACTTTGGGTATCACGAATGTAAAGAAACTACGAGCGTGGAATAGTAATTTTTATACACCCAATTATTCCCAATAAAGGACTGCGTTCCAAGACATGAAAATAAAAATATTTCTTGTAAATAAATACATAGTATAGTGTTATTAGTGTTTACTGTTACGATATAATATTATTATTTTGTTCTCATCTTGCAATGTTAAAATATCTTTTAATTGGTATTATATACAACTGTCTCATGATATGTTTGACAGTGATTGTTTGGCGAATACTGAGACTGCGAATAAGGAGCTTTAGCTGTAACTTTGTTTTTTAAATGGCAATCTCGACTTAGCTAGTCAGATGACGAACGCATTTATATTGAACAAGAGTGTGTCGCGTATTCGAGCTGTCACGAACGTCACGGCGCGCGCTGTCACCGCGCTGTCACCGCGTCGCCCGTCAGACGTCGTGACCTAATACTTCGTGACGTCTACGTACATATACTAACGACTTAGGACAATACACAAGACTCAATATCTACTTACTTATATTATTGTCTCTGAGAAGACTTGTTTATCGACGATGAGTTTAATTTAATTTTATTGGTACCTCTATTCGTTCCTATACTTTGTTCTCGAATTTATTTGAAAGTATTGATGTTAGATTAGTGCATCTAAAAATAATCTCTGTATTATAAATACTATGGAATCAAAATTGGAGTTAGTACAGAGGTAGTCCATCTTAACTGGATCCGCAGTGCGACTAGCTGTGTGTTCACACGGTGAAGTATTTACTCGAACATTATCAAACAATGCATGACATTGTAATGGAATTTAATGTCGACCCGGCGTTGAATAAGGTCACATATTTTATTTCGTTAAATGCCTAGATTAAGGAGAAGACAAGATGAGGTAATTACAGCATCAAAACGTATTACGGAGTGCATACTTCTGTGACTTTTTAGATATTGTCGCATGAGGTTTGGAATCCATTTTCAGGATAATGATTCTCATTTACTTGAGGCTTAAATAAGTACGTATATCATTATAAAAGACAGATGCGCGAAAGTTGGTTGGCTCCTATTTACAACTGCGATTCACTGTAAATGAATGAACTTGACCTGCTCAGTGATCTGTGTTCGACTCCATGTCTTAACTTTGTAATAGCGCCATATTCCGTCAAGATACTATAACCGATAATTGGGCACTAAGTCAATTTACGACCGGTTCCTGCAACCTATATATGCAGTTGTGCTTATAGACTATAATAAATCATACAGAGTTAGCCGTAAAATAATTTAAAAGGCTGTAGGTTATTGGAAGCCTCCGTTATTTTTTCTCATCCCGTTAGATAGCACAGATGACACAGAAATTTCGTATCAAACATTAAATCGGTAGAGTATTGTATCGATCCATCCATCCAGTGTATTTATATTACAGAGTATCGTTAATCTTAAACACAACCTTGCTCATTAATTATTCAAAATTAATAACTTTACGAATTATTATATACTTAATTATAAATACTCGAATATCATTCAGTAAACAATTGTATCTTGATTTATTGTCTTTATTATGAAAAACGGTCATTATTATTTAAATGCCATTTCAAATAAATCAATAATAATAATAATTGATAGAAATTTAATCGATTATAAGATATGAACAGTTGTGAGATAATAAAAGAAAATGAATTTTATTTGATCGACCGACGTCGTACGGAAATGTTGTATGTTACATGTAGTTCACAAGTACAAATGACACCAAGCATAAAAGTTGATTACATACGATATATATCCGTTCATCGTTAAGTTTTTACCGTAAATATATAATTTTGTATATATATGCATATGACTGATAAGTAAAAAGCTAAAAACGAAAATTCTGTCAGCATATGATTACGTATAATGAATATGTATAATTTTGTAATTATTTATGAACGTACATACACGAAAGATTTAATCGAATCAGTTTGAAGCTAAAGTCAACTACATATATACAGTTCGTTGAAGTCATGTAACGCAAACAGTTAACTTTTGTAAAGTAATTGGATAGACTAAAGAAATATTTTAAATGTAATTTCGAATATTGAAAGAAGTGCAAGAAAATTTGAATTTTGCGGACAATGTCGAAGGAATGTTATGTTGAAATGCCTATATTTATTGTACGCCTAGTAATTAAGAAAGTAGTACCTAATTTGTAAGTAAAACGTGAGAAAAATACATACATACAGTGTTTGTAAAGAACATGTCATTTGGTTGAGTCGAAAATCGTATTTACGTTACGACGCTTTTATTTGTTTATCTATGATCACAAAACAAATAAAAAAAAAAGGTTTCATACAGTCGATTTGCACTGTTATTTATTTATAATATTTGAAATTCGCACGTTCCAGTAACGTTTTTGCTCAATGAGAACGATAACACCATATCACATCGTAAACGCTTCCATTTTGTTAGTGTTTAGATATTAAATTACAAGAGAAACACTACAAGATACGCGATGGTATTGTATCGCGTAATATATCGCGGCATTGGCTCGCTGTCTGGTTGTGTCGGGTTTTGCGATAGTGAAATGAGATAAGTCGTGCGGTGGGCTGTCATTGTTACAAATTTCAAGGTTTATTTTCGAAAGAATACAAACATTACTATATGTGCGACTTCCAAACCGAAGAAACAAAATTATGGCTCATTGTACCGCAGACGTTAACACTTTTTGTTGGGTAGGACTTAGTTTATTATAAAGGTGAATGAATCATTATAAAACAATAATAACATTTTTTTAGTTATTTTTAAATTAATCAGTCCCACTAAATATTTGTTTCAATAAAAAATTAACACGGAAAACTACATAATGACAGTGGCAGCCCTTTTTTGACAGTAGAATCAAGTTTAGAAAGACCTGCTAGAGGAGTTTAGCGCACAATTTATTAAAAAAATATTTTTGTAGATTGGACACCTGTAAAAAATACAAAAAAAAAAATGTCTTTACCTTCTAGAAAAGTTTTGCCATAGAAAGGGAGAAAAAATTTAATTTGATAAGGCCTATTGTTTTACATCATCGTAACGACGCATTAGGAAATGGGTTAAGATTTTTATTTCAACATGGCGCTTGCTTCCATAGATGGAAATTATGACATAAGATTATATGTCACTAGTTAATGTTTTGAACTTGATTTAAAAAGTCTTTTGCCGTTTTATTTTAGTACTTGGTAACGTTTTCACATTATCGGCTATGAATTCATACATCGAATTCGGTATACTTGATGCGATAAATCGAATCGTAACTATTTTAAAGTATTTTATACCAAAAAAAAATATGATGCTTAAAAAAATCATGTCAAAAAATTTACATCTTTAGTAATATCAAAATTATCTAGTGTAGCATTCATTTATAAAATTGCATTAGCTCTTTACAGAATTTACATCTCTTAAGACCCAATTTACAAGTTCTGATCCCACGTCTGATTTAAGGAAATGTTTTGTGGTAGTAATAATTGTACACGGTTGAAATATTCTGTTTTTGACCTGGCGACCATATCCAATCCTTGCTCGCTCCTCTATTTACTCAAATAGGATTAAGATTCGAAGTAATTCATTGCCATTGCGTCTACGTAGGCCTATTAAATTAAATGTCTTATTTAAATCAGTTGGCATCGTGTTGCTTCAATAATTTGTCAGATTCCGTTTCAAGTACTTTTGGTTACGATCTTGTAGCCCTATAGCAAGCACATCATAACGCTGTCATGTGGTTTTAAATCTGAAGTTTACACAATCGATAAGTGCCGACAATCGAATATACTTAAAAATACTGGTTATCATGGGAAGGGTGTGATATTAATAATACCTTTTCACAATTTAACTTCACATGCTTCCTGTGTGTGCCATACGAGCGGAGAATAAGCTTGGAATTATTATAGTTATTCACATAAAGTCATGCGGTTGCATGATTTTATAACAATCATATATTTATATCGCACACCTTGAAAAACACGTTAGTGATGTTATTATATCGTGTAATATAAATGACAAATTTGTGTATATTGACAATTACATAGGTGAAAATGTTTGGAAATGTTCCCGCGGTATATATTTTTATGTAGTTACATATAGTTGCAGTGCATAGACTGTAAATGTCTCGGCAATCTTCGTGCTCGGTTTGATTTGGGTGCATACGGAGTTATGAACGTCGTCGGGGAAAATTAATAAAACCGATTTCTTCACTTGCGACTATTTCGGTAATAAATTGTCCTGTATATTGAAATGGCGTAAAGCATTTAATCACAATAACATTTCCCTTTGAACTTTGTATGGATTGGATGTCAGATCTGCAGGAAATTTAAGATTTTGTGATACAACAAAAATATATCAAGCCTCGCCATGAATGAATCACCATGAATGAATCACCATGAATGAATCACCATGAATGTAGTAGTTCAAGTGTCGTTATTGTTGAATTTGATAAATTTGAGAGATGAACGCTATGATGTAATGCACTATTGTGTCAGAACAAGGGGCTCATCTTTTATTGACTTATCGGTTGCGCACACTTATTATAAGCACATTGGCAACAGTGACATTTATTTAACCAGACCAACGTTAATACGCCACCGTGAAGCACTGAATATAAATACACTTGTTAAAACAAACTCAGTGACCCCTGCACCTGACTCACCGATGCGTATTCTTTGCGAATTTAATTTAACGTATGTCCTCTGTGCGTAACGTATGTATATATGTACACATGAGTGTGAATCATTTATATAGTTGTCGTTATTGTATCTAGTGATTTGTGTTTAATAATACGACTTGTGACGCCGATGAATCTAATCTGTTAGTCTGTGCTATCAAAAATATCCTTAGCGATGTTTACTATTATCATTGAACTATATAATTATTTTATGATTTATTGCCTGACATATCCAGATGTTATAAATTGCGTTCTGTAAATAATTTTTCGTTCTATTCACTTAGTTTCTGTACAGATGTAACATAAACGTTGGGTCGGAGTTAAACTTATTGTTTTAGGTGCCAAAAGTGTATGGTATATCACTATTTTGACGCTCTGTCTATTTGTGTTAAGTAACGTGTTAATTTACGTCACTCGAGCCGATTGCGTATGATGCCGACAAACGATACTTATGTTAATAATGTAACATGTCGCGTAAAAGTATCTCTTTATTCACCGGACCGTCAATTTATAAAAATGCACTGGACGCTTCAAAGTTCTCTCTGTTGAGTTTACATAGCATGCTGAAGTTCTATTAACGTTAATGATGAATTATAATTCAATTGTTATCTATTACACTCGCTATGTATCTTCAGTATAATCGATTATTTATTTCAAAGGGTGGTCCATTTCATATATTTAATCAGTTTTAAAATTGCAGACAAAACGCATAGGTATTTTCAAATTTATTTTTCAATAATTCCGCGGTGCGTGTATCGTGCGATGGTCTCGTAAGCGAAAATACCTTCATATTACCATATCAATCAACGTATCCTTCAGCGGTCATGCTTCGGTTAGCGTTTATAAGTAAAACACAGTGTGCTGTGGAATTTTTTCATTAATAGTAAGTAGTTAAATTTACAGAAAATTGTCTCAATACAATTATAAAACTTCAAAAATGTTGTGTGTGATAGAACAATACACGCGCTTGTTTAGTGTCTCAGCTTGAGCATTTGTGTTATAATAGCGACGAGGTAGTTATATTTAAAGGCATAATTTCCCTGTGATTTTTGTGTATTGATGTAAAATAATAGTTTGTCATTTATCGTCAAACAGTTTAACAGTAGTATCAACTCAATGTATAAAGTCACAAATCATTTACTCTGATGCCTCTAGGATATTATATGCATTTATAGAATACGCATGGCCACAGACCGCCACACCCAATGTACGATAGCAGTTACAACAGCGATTGGTACAAACGTAATTTGTGATCATTAGAATATGAAAATGGTTATTTTTTGCATTGCATAGGCAGTATAGATAAATCATTTTACTGTCGTAGTGGCGTTCGATATTTGTTTTTCGAATGTTGAAGATATCTATTTTGGCACTAAACAACTATTTTTATTACATTACATTTAAGGAATTGAATCCCCAAATTCATCGTTTAATATTGCTCGTATAGCTAAATTGTATTTATCAAAGCTGTGAACTGTACTTAAATTATAATCACAGAGTATCTCGGTGTATTGTCGATAACGTCACTTTTATGCAAAATACAATAAAGGTACGAAATAAAACTTGTTTATTTTGTTTTATTTCAATAAACCCTATTTTCAACAGAAATGTGAGTGTTGTGTACTAATTCCATTTAGAATTGTACTTTATATGGATTTTGTGTTAATAATGCGATTGAAACTAGTGCCGAGATTATATTTAAAAAAATAGATTTAAATGACTAACTTAAAAAAAATAAGTCCCTCTCTGCAACATTAAGTGTATTACAACAACATTATAATATTCTAGTCACGTGAGTACCAAAATTCCACTAAATTTCTTCTAACGGTCATTGCTTTAAAATATTTTTAATTCTCTCTGTATAAAAATAGGTACTCTCAATTGAATAACTACATTTTTCGCGTCTGTTTTGATAAAGATGAGTTTGTTGATTATCATATGTTTATACAGTCTTATTTACGTCTTAACAGTAGATCTCTGAATTACTTAGTCATTCAGAATTATTCACATTGTACCGGACGAAGCACACCATGTGTTTCATTTTTATGCAACATCAAAGAAATTCATGTGTCACTGAATAAGATTTAGCGCTGCAGTCAACTCTGGTATAATTTTCCTGCAGGATAAACAAATTTTATATTCATGTAATCGTAGAAGCTTGAATTATCTGGATAATATCTTTTCCGATCACTTAGCATCAGTTCAGCGCGTATACAACGGAAATCTTGTTGTTTGCATTGCTCGATAGATGTTTCATTCACAGTCCTCAAATATATAACGAGTATACGAACCTGCTTAATTATTTTTGCAGCTGTAATGATTCATTAAAAGAAAAACGCTTTATTTGTTTCATTATAAACTATTATTTGCGGAAAAAAAAGATAATTAAGAATGTAATCAGTCGGATCCAATATACGAAACGAAGGAAATGTCGGGCTCCATGTGAGGTCTCTTATGAAATCAAAATCCTGTTTTATAAATTAGAAATCGGTTGTAATTATATTATACCAACTAGGAAACCGCCTTCGCTTTGCTTCTCAAAATCTACGCCTAACGTTTAGAAATAGCATCTGCATGGTTTTAGGACGGTTATTCTCGTTCTGTGAGATAAAAGAATAACTTATAACGTTTCTTATTTTTGGACGAATTGAAATGAAACGAACTTTACAAATATATTTCTGAAAATCATAACGGAATCGGTTGAACCGTTACCGAGATTAGCGTGAACAAATGCACAGACAAAAAACAGTCTAATTACTATTGTTTTGGATTATATTGCATTAATAAATTCCGCTAATAATTTTTCTCATGCGCCCTTCATGTACAGAAAGCGATCAGTTAAACTTTATTATCATATAGACAATGAAAAAATCGATATACGAATAATATATTTCCATACTTTGAATTACCAAGCCGGAACCAACCGTTTGGTGGAGGCTTGTAAACACTATAATGTAACTTGTGAATATAAAACTGCATGTCAGGTATTTCCTTTATGTTCCGTACGTGTTTTACGTTGTGTAATAGAGAAATAAAAAAATAAATCGTGTTTCAAATTAATAGTTTATTTGTAACTTCACATCCAACTACAAACATATTAGGAACCGATACAATATACTTGGTAAGTTTAACGACATTGTATATCGTGTTTTTTCTAGAGTGCTGTTCGCTTCGATCGCTCCAGGATTATTTTATTTATTTATTTACTTATATATATTATTATTGGAAGTCAAAAATATTGCGTAACTTAAAATAACCTGAAATAGCGACATTTTGTTGTACTTTCTATACGAAAAACATTATAATCATTGAAGATATTGTTAAATAATATGCGATGAAACATTTTTGCGACTGCGAATGAATCGAAGTGGTATTCAATAAAGTAAATTGTATCGTACATACTGAAATAATGAACACGTCAAATTGATTAATTACCATCGTATATCATCGAACACTGGTGGCATTACCTACTTTATTATACGCCATACTTATTGTAAACGAAATATTCCATCTATATCATCAATAAATTCAATAAATGCACAATAACTAGATTTGATGACAAACTGTTGATATATTATTTAATTAATTATTTATAGGAAACGTACTGGGGAACCGACTTTAATTTATGTACATTTTTTACTACAGTACTAAGTTTTCTTTATAGAAAAGTATAAACATCAAAATAATATAAAAAAAAATCTTCATATAACAATAAATGGAGTTTCAAAAATAAATCCTTAGAAAGAGGAGCTCAATATTTTATACCACCTGTCGATAAATACAATCGTATTTATATACCGCAGGTGGCAACCGTATACGATAAAAAAATAAATGCAATTTCAATCTTATAATACACGTAAAGGACATTGTGTTATTTGCCGAATTTAATAAGAGTTTGTTTACAGTCTTGAATGGTCTTGTTGAGGCGTTCCACAGTGGCCGAAGTCTGCTTCTGTCCGAGCAGTCGCGTGCAGCTGTTGATGGTCGTGTGGTAACCGCACACATTGTGGAAGATCCGCACGGCACGGTCGCCGCACACGAACAGATACTTACCGGTCGCGTCGAAGCTCATATGATTTATTAGACCTGGAAAAAGGGAACAAGATGTATAAGTGGACGAAGTGTTTACCATTTATGTTTTAATCGTTATAGTCCCTTTTGTGAATTGTAATTTTTAATTAATTATTGTAATTAATGAAGTTAAATTATTAAAGTAATTAGGCGACACGGCGTCCCCCAGAATTATGCTATAGTTTAATTTCTATTTATTAGCTTTCGAAGTAAGTTTATAACCATGTTATTAAGATTACATGTGATTAGTTAGATGGGTAAGTTTTATATTCCCAGGGGCCACTGTGATTAATAAATTGATCTATTGAATCCATATTTAAATAAAATGTATTAACTAAGCTATTTCGATCATTCAACTAAATGCGCAAAGCTAATGGCATTTTGATTATGGCCGATTATAAGTTTCACAATGACTAAATTGTAAGTCCTGGTCGACTAGGGTCGAAACTGGGAAATGAAGATCAGGCTTTAATATCCAAATAGTGTAGAATTTTTGAAACTGTTAGTTCCCGCGTCTCGGTCACTTATGTTTGTATTGACCAATCGTAAAATATGAGACCCTATTGAGAATGAGTATGTGAGTTCTATTAAAAATATTGTTT
>DWPT01001764.1:0-17724 GCA_018251895.1 Agathymus mariae mariae
ACTTGTATATACAATAAAATTAAAAGAAACAAAATATGCATGAAAAGTTTGTACAAGAGCACTACTTATTCTTAATCAGAAATTTCTTCCAGTAGGTCCCAATAGTTAGAGTGAAAGGTCAGGTAAACGTGGTGCGTAAAAAATAATATATATCAAACACAAAGATTAATTTAAATATTTAGGTAATAAGTAAAAAAAAAGTAATATTTTACTTATTTCAAAGTGTGGTATTTGTATACCTTTTTATTACTTTCAAGGGTGTAATGATGTAAGGCCGTATTATGTCAACATATCAGTCCTCTTATACAGAAGGTCATATTATGTTTTAATTTATTTTTCATAATTTCATATATGCGTAACGCATGTATTTCCCAATAAAGATCACGTATTATGATTTATAAACATACCAGTAAGTAACTAGTTTGCGAAAGTAATCGTCTACTAAGCAACATTGTTAGGAACGTGCGCTGCGCCAGAGTGCGTATCGCGCAAAATGCAATGCGCACGCACGATGCGTACGCGCAGATAAAGTGCGTTCGACTGATAAAGACGGACCAATATGGCGATAACGATGACAAACTGTCCACGTTGATGGTACGCATAAATTCGGCTATATTTATTACTTCTTCTGTACCATACGAGATACTTATACAATACAGATTCTTAAGAAACTTACTAGGAGAACATAAGTCGAAAAAAAACACCATTACCATTATGTAGTAACTCACGCACACAAAGTATAATCTCGGTCATTGATCTCAGTGCGAGAGAATTCGCACACAATAACATCTTACTAGACAGGAGGGTATCCCCGACCTACAAAGAATCGTATGGTCGTGAAAATAGTGCATCGTTTACTTTTATTGTGCAGTCGGCGTAATAATGAATGAGATTTACTTCCGAAAGTACGCGTGCGCGAGAAAAAATATGTTTTGTAGTGGAGTAGACTGTTAAACTACGAAAAATTCGCACATTTGTACTAAGAGAACATGAATTTCAAGAAGGCCGTTTTTATGTTGGCAAAAACTTGCTATGTTTGCGATCTGACGGACTGGTTTTGTATTATATTTATCGCAGTTTTATTTCGGTACGCTGATAATATCCGTAGGTATCAAGACGACGAGTTTACATACCTAAAATATATAACTACATAATGTAATACGATGTTTCAAAGTACATACCTAAAACCTAACCTAAAAGATTATATTAATTTATTTAAACTGTTATACGTTATATTATATTACAAAATAAAAATGATATCTTTATGAAAACGAAACATCTTGTTGTTTATTGTTAAAATTCAAACTAAAATTGTTGTTACTAGCTCCACTGATAAGCAATATACGTAAGTAGGTACGTCTCAAGTCCAACTTTTGCCATATTCAATTTAAAAATAATAAGTTTTAAACAGCTCTCTAGCCACTCGGTTCGACAAGTGTAAAGCATTTATGTTTGCACTGAAGTTTTTTTTATAATTTGGTCATCTAACAACTTATTTTCCATAAAATCAGTTGCAATGTATACTTGAACTGACGAGCAATAAATATTATGTTATATTTCATATGCGTGCATGCACGAATGACGTTTGTAGTGTTTATAATATTTACACAGGACTGTTGTCTGTAGACACCGCCATGTTATATACTTCGTATGATAAGTGAGTGAGTCATTTTGGCAACGTCGCGAGGGGCGTAGTCAATCCAAGTACTATCAGCGGTTCGCTAACTTCTTAAAATATAACATCGTACTGTGCGCCTAGTACACATAATACCTACAGGTTTTTTCCTATACATTTTGTCATCGTGTTGGCAATGGATTTAAAAGACGGAAAGAATTAAACTGTTATGTTTATTATCTGTTTTTGCCCAGTTGAAGGTGTTATTTGTCAGTTGTACAAAATATAATTTGTTTAGTTTACAGAACCATGCTAATATCGACTTATGTATTTAATTTTAAAATACATTTGGATATAGGAACTATCTATATATTGGGGTTTTTAACCTTATCGCGATATTTGTTTTAAGCAGATTGTTCAACAACATGAGTTTAGGGTTTTCGAGGTTACATGGAGGTTTTGAGGCCAAGAATTTAGCGCTATAAGGTATATAGTAGGCATATGTTTCTTTTGAATTTTATGACTTTTTCCAAAGTAAGTCGATCTCACTTTAACAATAATATCTAAAAATGTGCATTTTAAGAATATATGTTAAAATATTTATATAAGTATTTGAATATAAATACATAATAATTATTAATCCTTTTTAAGCATACGGTTGAGAATCCACAGTGAGTGTCAGTTGTTATTCGTCCTCGTGACCAAAATAAGTGCCATGAATATTTGAAGCATGGGGTCCGCTAACTACACCCCCACCCTATCGGATTGCTTTTGAATAATTACCACACCGAAAATTTCAATAGGTCGTCATTAGATAGATACGCTAAAGACATTTAATTACTGCGAATGTCAAAAGAAATAAAATTAGGCTGTATCTTAACAGAATTTATTTGAAATGTTCTTAGTGCTACTCACAAATGTTAAAGTTGCCAGTTGTTAGACCGCAATTTTTTTTTTTCAGAGCATCCGTTCCGAATGACTTACGCAAAAGGATATCGGTGTGCTATTTAGATATTTCGAGAAAAACATTACGACTTGGATAACAATTTTCCTTTTGTATAATGTTCGAAAGCATTGATGTTAAATTCAACTGCCCTTTAGAATAGGTAGGTATAGTGAATTGATTAGGCGAAGTCGTAGCATTCATACTTAATTATAGAGAAACATTTCGACCTCAACGCTTTTAAGCGGCATCTATTTGTCTTCTACACGCAAATGTGGCAGGAAAATTTGTGTGAATAATTGATAGGTACATGTCATTTGGCAACCCCCTTCCCCCTCTCACACCACTAGTTATAGCTGGTCTCCTCCTGTCACCAAAGTTAACATAATGTATCGATAGACGCACAGCCGTTGAACTATGTAAATAATGTCCATGCATGACGCAACTAAACCAGGCAAAGAAAACATTTACTACTGATTGAACACATATTTTGAATGAGATTAAGGGTTACGAAACATTTTGCCATTTTCCGTTAGTTACTCAAATGACACGATTAAATTCCATTCAAATGAATGAGCTAGTGATGTAGTTAGAGTTTGGTGCATGCATGCATAAGGATTCCGAGTCCTCTTTCCATATTATACATTTTAATAGACATTGAAATGAACATTGATAATGCATATTGTCGTCAGAAATTACATTTTCTAGAGAAATTAATTGCTTCTTAGTTAACATTTGTCCTAAATATAAGAATAATAATTCTATGAAGGATGGCAGTCTCGTTTGAAGCGGGGTTTCGGGGGGTAACTAATCTCTACTATGCCGTATGTTCAAAACGAGAGAAACAGAGTAACGCTTTTACGCACATCAAATGTGTAAAACATGAAGCCGGGAAAGTACTAACGAAAAACGAAGATATCAAATGTAGGTGGACGATGTATTTCGAAAGGTTGCTGGATGTAGTTAATGCTCGGAATAGAGTCTTGAATGTGGCAGGAGGAAATATAGAATTAATAAGAGAAGTGTGTATTGAGGAAGTCAAAAATGCGGTAAGAGATATGAAAAATGGAAAGCGGCGCTATACCGGCGGAAGCATGGAAGATTTTAAATTTGGACAGATACAAATGGTTAACTATTTATTTTCTAAACTAATAGACGAAGAAACTATCCCTTCGGAATGGAGTAGCAGTTACCTGGTGCCTATTTTTAAGGTGAAAGGGGACATCCAAGGTTACAATGGGTATAGAAGAATAAAGATGATAGGGAAACCTCGGGATGTTCTGTGGTGGGCAATGAGAGACAAAGGTGTGCCCGTGAAGTACGAGTATGTACAGTGGATTCGTACCATGTATAAAAAAATCCGGACACCCGAGTGAGATCTGCTGCTAGTTCGGAGTAGCAGTTTGCTTCCTGTTACTTATGGTTTTGACATCGGCCCTTCAGAGAGAGGAGCCCTAGTGTATGCTTTTCGCGGACGACATCGTTCTGATAGAGGAGGATGGTGCATTGTTACAGAGCAATATTGACGTATGTTGAAAAATCAGTAGAACCAAAGCTGAATATTTGTTCTGTGATATCGATGATCCGATTATCTCTGGTACTGTCCCATTAACAATAGATATAGATGTAATACTAGTCTGCTCTGATTTCAACTACCTCTGTTCATTACTCCACCATGATGGGGAAGCAGATCGGGATATAAAACGGCAAGTCAATGCAGGTTGGCAAAAGTGAAGACATGTAACTAGCACTACATGCGGTCTAAGAATTCCACTTAAAGTTAAAGACAAGATTTACAAGTCGATTATAAGATCAGTAATCATGGACGGCCGGAATGCTAAAGTGCGTGAGGAGAAACGTCTCCACTCTACCGAGATTCGAATGTTGAGTGACGCGAGTGGATAAGGTCAGGAATGTGTATATAAAGGGTAGTATAAAAGTAGCATATAATAGATAAAGTAAGAAGTAGAAGATTGGAATGGATTGGGCATGTGATGAGAAGGGATGAAGAACATGTGATCAAAAAGCAATGGATATGAATGTGGATGGCAAAGTAAGGCCCAAAAAACGGTGAATGCATTCTATTAAGAGTGATATGAATGAGGTGTGAGTGGCATAAGTATGATAGGAAAACGCGATGAACGGAAGGAAAAGACATACTGCACCGACCCCAGATAATGGGATCAGGTAAGGTAAGATGATGTTGAGTAGATATAATAATACTTGGTACCTACCTAATATATCTCGAAGTCCACGCATGCCACGGTGAAGGCGATGGCCCACATCGATATTTCGTACATTATTGAGTAGTCGCGTGCCACTTCCCGAATTTCCAATGTTTGGCGATTGATGTGTAGATTGACTTTTGTCATTTGCTTTGGCCATGTCAAATAGTAAAAATGTTTTTCTATACTTTACTCAAATTGCTGTGGTTCGAATAATGGACTAAGGCGATTTGTACATTATGTAGGCATTTGATGGGTGGCAACAAACTATAATTTTTCGTGAGACTCATTTAATAGGTCACAATCGATATTATTGGCTCTTATACCATCTAAATACGAATAAACTATTAGTACCTACTGTTGGCATCCATTCAGTACTTATATATATTTATGCTTAGATACTAAATAATTTTCAGAATAGTAAAAAAGTACTCCATTTCAGTTACTGTCCACATGGACACTTGTTCAACCCTGCTCATACCGGCAAACATTGTGCAGATAACAAAATAACCAAATTCTCAAAATCGAAATCTTTTTACATCTTGCACTCCTGATACAAATGATAAATTAAGAAATGGTTTTTGTACGTACGTTTTGTTGTTTGTGCTATTCAAATTATTTTAAATTTTTTAAATTCTTTACGTGCAGAGATAAGATGCGTTTGAAAGATTTTAAACAAACCGTTACGTAGAAGCAGTGATAAGACCTGCGAATGGTTGTGCAAATCTAACGGCTAACGAGTGGTCGGAGAAAGGTCCGAAACCTCATAAATGCGGCTCTTTTGGAAAGGCTGATATAAAATTGCGGCACCTTTTACATAAGCGCCATTGCATATAACAAGGTTCATTGTTAGAAAGTTTTATTCCTCAGAAACAGTTAAGTTTTTTGTGAAAACATCCTGGCGTTAACAATAACTGGCGAGGGTTTTAAGTAACCCTTTTTAAATTAAGATGTAAAAAAGGAATTTTACATACAATTGAGGATTTGGAAGGCTAAAAGCCAAAATAGTTTTAATGAATATTCATAAATGTTTCTGAGCCGACATAGATGTAAACATAGACATCAGTAGGTACGAGTCATTATGTCTGTATAGATTTGGTCATATATTTTATATGATTATATAGTTATTATCTAAGTTGTGTGTGAAAATCCAAAAAAATCTTGTTTAGTTTAAATTTTGATGAGGTGGTAAATTTGAAACAACTAAAAAAGTATGGTTTAAAATTTGTATATTGTTATACCAAAAAATATGAAACATTTTTCTTATATTAAATGTGCTATTGCACTGAGATGTAATAATAATAAATTTGTTCTCTTGATTACTTAATTTGTTTTCCTTTTTTAAATTGTAGACACCGGTATAATTCTATTTACGCCTACGTTGGTCTAAAACCCTTCAACTTCCATGTTTTCGATGTAACGTGAGACAATTGTGATTTTTTTATTCATAAGCCACATACCTACATGATTCCTGCAAATTAATCGTTTCGTGTAGTTACGATTGTTTTCCTAACCACAGGCAAACGAAAAATTATGATATTTTTTAATCACTCCTTTGTATTTATTATCTGTATTGCCATCTAACCTTTTAATGTTTAAAGTACTTTACTGTGATATTTTAGCAAATAAGGTGTCATTTAAAATCGTTTAGGTCAGACACGTTCTTGATGGATGGCTAGAGGAGTCAAATTACGTGTGTGTCAAATGAGTCTTAATTTACCAAATTTATTTTGTTTATTTCCATAAAGATCTTTATATTTTATCGGCATGCTTAGACAAGGTTTTCAAATATATAATTTTTTTTTCCATTTCTCTACAATTTGAAAAACAAATAGTGTACCAAAAAGCCGTTACAAAGCGTAATTGCCATTCGATCACCAAATAAAAGAGAAACTCTTGTCCACAAAATTAAACCCTTTCATACAACATTGCTTCTCTCTCAAGAATAGCGCAATTTTTATTACTTTACAACTAAACCTAAATTGCACAACTCCGCATAAACACCGACAGAGGATACTCATGGTTTGTATAAAAGCGGATAATAAAAACAAACGGAAAGGGTTCTCACAATGCAGAAAAATTACGCAATGACTAGTTTTATGAGTGTCAAAAGTATGAGAGAAAAAAACTTCGCAGGTACGAAAAGGATCCATTGTTATGAAGTCTTTGGTTTTCAAAAGACGACTAAGCGCGAATCATTCAGAAACGCTGTGCGGCAAATAGTTACAATTTTTTGCAATAAGTCGTCAAATGCAATTTGCGAATAATGGCTCGTGCTGCCGATGTCAATTATGTGCAAGTTAAACAGATTATTGCAATCCTTTGTTTAGTTTTGCTGAGTAATAAAACAATGAAAGGTTTCGCACGTCATTTTTATTTTATAATATTTACCGCCAAGATCATTGTTACGTGGAGTCAATTATTATAGGTTAATCGATTCAATAATAACTGGTTTGTTTACAAAAATAATTTGGTAGGCTATTTAGTACCTTATCTTGCGAATGTATTTAGAATTTAAAATGTATTTAAAACTTTACAAAATCTTTTTGGAAAATTCAATAAAGAGTTAATTGCATGGGTTCTTCTTTTACATGTGACGCTGTTGTGAAATGTTTAGTTTGAAAGATAATAGTTACTAAGAAGACAGTTGGCCCTTTGAACTTGATCTTTTTATCAAGTGTGGTGCACACAAAGAAAATTGGTATCAACGTCGCCGCATTCCGCGCTCCCGCACACGCACACACTCATGCCACATTTATGACAAACAATATGCATATGATTTAGCAGTGTGTGAGTCAAATAGACGACAGCGATTATGTGAATAGATTGGTAACTCTCAATAAATAGTTGCATTCCGAGAAAAGTGTGTGTATATAATTTGAAATTATATTCAAGAATTGTTGCATTATATGTCGTTAACTATAGTAGGCGATAATCTAGTGCACAGTGTGAATTGAATTAACTCGTTTAAATTTGCAATTAAAAAGTAATTATAAAGGGTAAGTGTAAATTTAATTACCCTAAACTCTTGGAAAAATAAACAGATTTTTTAATTTTAAAAACTGCTTGATATTATTAGCAATTCAATGTGATAGAAAAAGTTCACTACGTTTTATAGCAACTTATAATTTAGCAATTCAAAAAAATATATCCTTTAAACGACTCTAAATCGTAGCTATGATATAGAGTCGAAAAATCAGCCTTTGTCCACATTCCAGCTTGACTAGAAGGTCTCGCCGTGCCGGGCGACGCGGGCGCAACACCCACACTAAGCCGAAGATACACACTAACGCAACGCTACGAGTAGACACAAATATTGCTCGCTATGCTAATGCAGCGGAGATTGGGCAGGTCGTTGGCCGCGCTCCCGGACGCTACAAAGTCATTCGGCAGAACCCGTCGCGTCCAAGTCCACCCTCGTACCTCGCCCCCCACTCAACCTATGCTCCTTTTCTTCCCAGATAATAATAATATGACGTTGACGCATCCTGTCGTGAACGTTGCTAGTCTACGCATTTGTTGCTTGCGCAATGCTCTCAATTAGCAGAATACAATCGCAAATCCAGATAAGCATCTTTGGATATCGCATGATTGCAAGAACGTGATTCGTTTGTTTCGATAACGCGCCCATTAATTGTCGTGAATGATTTGCAGTATAATTTTATGTAATTAAAATAATTGATTTTGCGTTATCTGTTTTCACGTCAGAATGTCGTCTTTAAATAGTAATCTTAATTAATTAACTATTTATTGAAATGTTTAGATTCTAAGTTTTAGTACTCACTTTTCGTGGTAGGTAACTTTTTCTTCATTTCATTTTATTCGATGTTTTGATATAGCTGCACTATTGTGATAATAGAAAGGCGGGCACATGAAAATCTCCATCAAAACAGGCGACACAGAAACTTTAAAAATAAAATTTGGTCGATAGGCCGCGTCACTGCTGGCCAGTGACCTTGAGCGAGGCGCGGGCGCAATAGATTAGTTACACACACGCAACATGTAATACAATGACGTTAAAATGTCCATGTACGCGTAAAGGAGGGCTGATTGTAGCATCTACCAGGAATGAGTTACAATAAGTAACGCAACTATCTGATAACACATACATTTCTTCAATGCGTTTGGAAACCGTAGCGACATACGCATAGTTTACATACGAATATTACTTTATAAGATAATGTACGATTATAAAGAAAGGTAAAACAAGATTGCTGACAGGAACTTCGAACATACTATCATACATTTATTTATTAAATATTTCGTTTGCACATAATGAATTAAGTTATTGATGTAAAACCATGCCATATTTTTGTCAATTATTAATCTATCGTTTCTTAGAATCGTCTATTAACAGAGAATCACAAAAAGTTCCCGAACCTAGGTAATATTATTGTACAATAAATACTATTGCCAAAAGAAATAAACTGGATAGAACATAATACATATACATGATTTATGATTATGTAATCAAAAAACACTGTTAACCAAAATCTGTTCTTATGTATTTATTTATTTAATTATTGACCTATAGCCAAGTTCTTTTAGCCGTAAAACGGTCGATATTAAAATACACTGTAGTAAAATAAAATTGTACACTGTATAAATTACCGCTAACAATTTATGCGGTGTGCATCAGTATGCACCTATACCTATGTAATGTCAGAGAACCATTTCTCGTGAAAGTGCATCGCTGCAGCCTTGAGGTGACCCTTTCCCTCGTCCATCAAACACTAGCCGCTCTCACCACTTTCCTAACCGTACATTATACTATCTAGCAGACATTATCTCCAATACTTTGTTAAGGGCCTTTGGTGTATTTTTTAACATCGACTAATAAAAGTGTTTGAGTTGGTTTGTATTTATCGGTTTGTGGTTTCGGCGAGATGGAGTTGGTTATTGGCTGTTATTTTAAATCCAATTTACTTAAATCGAATATCTGTATAATGTCACTGTATCAAGTACCAACGAACTTGTGTTTTTAAATCTCTTTAGCAAAGACATTATGAACTATTTCGTAAGGCTAAAATTAAGTATCTACTTTATCAAATAAATGCTAAAAATCGGATTTTTGTAGTAGAAAATTAAGATTTTTTTTTAAAAGTGGGTAGATCTCTTTAATTGTTTCTATACTATTGTTCATACTATATTTTTGTTAATGTTTAAAAAAACTCAAATTTTTGCAATATCAAGTGATAACTGCAACAATAATACATTATAAACAATATTCAATAGTACTGAAGACAACTCGCAACATGCAGTTCGTCCTGAACACCTAGCAGATGTGTAACCAAAAGTAAAACAGGCGTTTCATACTTTAAAATAAAGAAAGTCCAGAACATTCTCATTGAAGAACATTCGAGATTGAAGTACAGTTAGAAAGGCGTATCGGAGAATTGAGACAAGTGAGTGTAGGAAGATATCCTGGCGCGGAGAGGCGGCAGGCGTGGGCGCGGGCGGAGCGTCGGACAAGCGGCTATTTCGGTATGCACATTGCATGCAGCGCGGCTCACTGCACTTGCCACTCGAAATAGTCAGGTCAGGGACCGCGCACACTGCTCGATCCTGCCCCAAGGTCAAGTCTCCAGCCCCCCGGCCCGCGCCAGCGCACTGTCGCATCGCCTCCATTTTCCCGTACGACAACAGATCTCGGTTACTGGGACTTAAAAAAATACTTTCCTAAACGATCAACGTCTTCTATTACATGCAATTTGACGTAATAATTCGTCTTTAAATTAATATCTGAATAAATTAATAAAAAAAATATATAAATAAACAATAAAAATAAAATACCCATTTATTCAGTGTTAAGTCTATTTTTGCATCCTGTAGAATAAGATTTTAATGAACAACAGTATCAGTTATTAAATCTTAAATCAGTCAGCAATTTACCAACTGAGTCACTGAGACAGGTACCTCATCAAATAATATTGATTTGGTCGTCGTGCCTGACGTGACCCTTTCTACACTTAATCGATTCTTAATTGTGAATACTCAATTAAACGTCGCAAGATAAGCAAAGAGCGCATTGACCATTAAGGCGCACGAAATTTGCGATAAGGACAATTTTGGTTTATTCTCTAATTTTGTACAAATCGAAATTGATTGACAATCAAAGTAACATCATTCATACTTTAACGTACCTCAGCTTTGAGTTATATTGCTCACGCAAAATTTAACGGCAAACAAGTTAGCATACAAATCGTTATTTTATTATTTAATAGTCTGAAGTTTAATCGATTTCATAATTAAGAATCAACACTATATGTAACAATTTTTATAAATACTTAAATTATAACATTAAATCAGCATTAAGATTTTCTTAACCCAAAATCGATAAAGCAATAACATTTCAATTTTGTTTTGCGCATTAATATAATCCCCCACTTCTGAAATCAAAACAGTGAATTGATGATCAAGAGCAGACTAGAAACTACAAAATTTTATCTAAAAATCTATTAATATCTCCTTGGCGCCTGCGAGCATAGCCTAATGATGAGGAGCACTAATAACACAACGTAACTAGAAGTCTAGTGTAACTTCTAACTGTATAATTATAATCCAGATTTGATCGTTGTGAAGGAGGGTTTTTATGAGGTGATTTATTTATTTATTTATCATTTCAGTGATTTCGCTAGCCGGCACATTTTATCACAATGGTAAAATTTAATTATATTAAGTTCATTACAATTTATAGCCAGTTAGTATTGGTTTACAATACAAAAATAGTGAGTACCCTTTACCTACCTTTACCTTCATAGAATTTACATATCAGCGTAATAACAATGCAAAGATTTCACTATAATGATTTGAAAGATTTTATGAAGCAAGGCTAGACAAAGGAAAGTATGTGATACGAGCACAAATCATACAGGATTATACACACATTTCATTTTCATACTTTTCTTCAATAAAGAACAATGTATAATTTCTTATGAGTAACACAAAATACTGCACACTGTAATACGTTTTTCTTAGCACCAATAAAATAGCGGGTTTCACCCTCGCCCTGGTTGGCGGTAATTTTTATGGCTTCAGCTTCCCTTGGCTTGGTCATCGACACCGACGTATACTGCGTGTGCTTGTATCCAAATTTTGTACTGACGGACGAGTAACACGTAATACGTTAAGTAAATAAAAAATATGTATATGACAATACGGTAACCACATGAAGATGTACCTAGATAAAATGATCTGTTGTTGATAATTTTTGACAACATCGTTGTTTCTACCTGTGTGTAATTTTCACATTATTTAATCCAATAATTTATAAGTATCTAACAACCAGCCTCGACTTCGTGCGGGTTGAAATTTATTATATTTACCTATGTCCATGAGTTATAAAGTAACTTTCAAATGGTAAAAGAATTTTTCAAATAGGTGCCGTGGTTTCTTCATGCATAAACACGAACCTCAAAAAAATCGCATTCTCTTGTTCTTCTCTCTCTTCTCTTCACTCTTTCTTGTAATCTATACTACTATATAAATCTGCAAACACGTTCTGTCATTTTAATTTTATTGACATATTATTTGATTAATATTCATTTTTTGAATAACTAACCCAAATTCTATGTCTGTCTGTCTAACTGTATGTCCTCCTATAACTGAAAAACATGTTGACCGATCTTGGTGAAAATTAGTGGGTATATAGGAAAAGCATGTGATTGCGTGCATGATAAGCTATATATAATATACCTCAGAAAAAATTTAATAACTATTTTCGTATTTCGTCGGCACCCACATTCATTTGTTTCTATCCATGTCATGCCATAATAATCCATGCCATAATAGTACTTATAGTTTTCTATAATTTATAGGTTGTGTAAAACTGTCAGTTAATTTGTTTTTATTTATTCAAATAAATTTAATCGATTGTCATTTGTTTGTATAATTGATTTTCCATCAAGATTGAATGTCAATATGTCTTAGTGTTATTCTTGAGTGTTGTATTAAGCCATATTAAAAGTGGAATATTATCGGAGAGATAAGAAGAAATAAAAAAACATTATATATGAAATAAATTGCGCGATGGTAAAATTAAAATTTAAAACCATTGAAATATTTGATCAAAGTTATGGACATTTGCTAGTATATAGTATATGTAAATTGTAACCACGCAATTATATAAACTCTAAACTAAAATTAAAATAAATTATTTCAATTATTTAAATATCTATTAATAAATGCTTCAAATAATTTAAAAGATGTTGCCAAAAACCATATAGGAAATGAGCATCTAATAAATGAACGTATCGTAAATATTCATACTCATTTACATATACTCATTATTGTCAAAAACGGAATAGATATAAATAACTGATAGTTTAGTACCACAATGCTCTTACTAAATAAGAGATCGGTCTTACATATACAGATAAACAAGCTCTAAGGATTCTATTCTACTGCTATTAGTTGAGTTTAAGGCAACAAAAAAAGTACGTTGGATAAAATTCGTCGAGTAGATAATCGGGTAGAAGAGTCGGGAAGGCATCTGACGATGTTGGCGAGGACATTGCACTTTTGACGCCTCCCCCGCGCCTTAGTCCTTTCCCCCCACGTCCATGCCGAAACTAGCTACCCAAAGTCATGACCAAACCGACCAGATTGTATGATTTAGTCACACCGTTGCTTTTTAGTTGATACTTTCAGAGGAATAACATCTTTAACGAGTTCGAAAATAATCTCGGAAAGGCTAAAATTTAATCTTATTTACAAAGTCGTATGGTCTTAAACATTATAGTAATAAATAAACATAAAACAGTGATTAAAATTATAAGTCAAAGTAATAATGGTTTTTCTGAAAAAGGTTTAAAAAGTTTTAACTTACCAAGGTGTCAAAATATGGTATTAGGACAAAAGGCAAACAATTCGCAAATAATAATTATTTTAGCTTTAAGAATATAAGATAATCAGGTGATCCTATCTACATTAGATAATAGAATATTCATGTAAATATCAAAACCACAGCAATTGGCACCACAGCACCACAACAACAGTTTTCCAGTTAATTAATCTTTGAAGTTTTCTTTACTCTTTGCTCTATATTGAATATTTGACCGTATATATGTGTGTGTGTATATGTATTCTAATCTCATTTTCTAGGACCCAAATGTATCCCTTTCTGTTGTCTGTCGTAGTGACATTGTATCTGTATGAGATCATTCCAAAATGATAGGCTATGATCGCCACTTTCCTTCAATAAATAAAACGATGCGTATCAATAAATGTTTTGTAACAGCACTTAAATGCATCGACAGTGAACGAAGCGCAAGCGCATCGCTTCCCGTTACTAACTTCGCTATGTACGATGGTTATATAATACATATTTATATACCGCCAGACATGACTAAGAGTAGCGTTAGCAGAAAGGTAAATATAGGTAATAATTTCAATATTCCTTCCTATAAACTAAAGTAAAAAGGATCTTAAAAATGTATGATGTTTAGTTTAATTTTTATTAAACTATGTTTTGCCACTAACGCTTTTTTATCAATTTATCTAGTTCTTGAAATAATTATAATCTTAACTTTTTTAAATACCTTCAGAAGAGCATTTATGGATTAAATAAACATTTAAAATACTGTCGTAATACACTGAATTTAAATTTTCTTCATAAAAATTGGTTAGTAAAAGACCAAATTGATTAGATTTAATAAATATAGCGATATCTGGGGCTATTGTGATGTAATAATTATAATTTCTAGCAATAAACTGAATATCATCCTTCATATATGGTTCTACACAATTTTATTTTGTTTTCTTTAAATTGAGGTCATAGTATTATCGTTACATTGAAGATTATTGGAATTGGAAGTGGTCTGTAAGTAAGATTAACTCCAACATCCATCAAACCGAAACAAAGTTGCTTGGGATAACATGTTTCACGAGAGAATCGATGTGTTTTTTTTATTTGTTTGATGGTGTTTCTGTCTACAGACTCTATACCACCTCATAACTACCTACCTACCTACAATACCTACATAATTTTCAGATTCAGCTCCAAAAAAAGGTGACACCAAGTAATTAAAGCCAAGATGTCATTTGATTGTTAATATAAATTAAAATTTTGATGAAGATTAGTTACGAAAGGTTAGATTTATCTAGGTTGCAGTGACCCCTTATCAAAACCTGGAACCTGATGTATGTAGCCTTTTCATTATTATTGCTCTGTTTGTTTCTTTTTCTGCTAAAACTAATGAACCAATAGACGTACAAGAATACTATTACATAATATTATTATATGAATTTGCTGACGATACAAACGTGATGAGTGTGGTCTGGCCTGCCTCAACACGCGGCGTGTTGCCGCGGTCCCGCCGTCGACGGACGCGCCGCATCACATCTCGCTTCCTGAATTTAGATTTCGGTTCTATAAACAACAAAAAATTATTTTTGGTAATAAAATATCAAAGCTAAACAATATTCATTCACAATATCTACTGCCAGAGGAAATTTAATATATATGATATGACAATGAAATGTGTAGGTACCTATAGGTCAGCACGTCGCTTGCGCAGACACAAATAATATCACATGGAATAATACAAAATAGAATTGTTATTATAATATATGGCACTTGCATAAAGCTTACATGTTGTTCTGACATAAAGAAGTTCGTGATGAATTTATTACTACTTTTTTGGTCTTCATGTTATAGTTTGGACATAATCTTGTAAGATTCCATGAATGTATATCAAGTTGGTTGTCTTGTAGTGCTAAAATTTATTACTATACACGATATAAAACTTATTACGATATAAATAACATAAAAAAACTGTTATTAGGTGTTTAACTGTTTATGTTGAAATTTCTCTGTCAGTATCTAATAAAAGAAAAAATATATCATTACACAAATTAACTCATTCGCCTTTACATTTAAATTATTTCATATTTTAATATAGTACTCATAAATATATATAATGTATATGTAATCATGATTATTATATAGATTATTTTGGCACCTGCAATTTCATTGCAATTTTCGCATTTATAGATCTAGCAAACAGACTGGAGCCAAGTGATATTAAGTCTACTGCAATCAATACAGTATACGACCGTGAACAACTTCATATCCAAATCCAAATTTAGAAATTTTTCAAATATTATTACTGGGCCCAAATAATACCTTCAAATTCTTTACAAATATAAAGATTGTCATTTGCTACTTTCACTCACTCACTTTTATGATAGCGTATTTCAAATATATTTATTAACCGACTTCAAAACAGGAGGAGGTTCTATATTCGTTTCTATGTATTTTGTTATGTATGTACAACCATAACTCCCTTGTTCATGAAACAATTTTGATACTTTTTTTTTTTTATAAGGAACAGCTCGAAATAAGTCGCCTTTAAATTTCTGATTATGAGTTTTGAAGATAAAGAGTGAATTTTCCAATGCATAGAAATAATTGACCCCGAAATACAAGAATATCAAGCGATTTAATAAGCGAATGCATAGAAATATATATACAGCAATAATATATTTCAATTAATTTTCGCTTACGATTTTGCAATTTTTCTTTTGAAGTCGGTTTAACTTAATTAAAGCTTTTTATATTAAGCCCACGACTATAATCAGACCTATCCTTCAATGTTTAACGGGTACTATAATAATATGCATATATGTCGCATCATATAATTTGACATAATAATGTCTTATAATGTCAGAAAATTGATTTTAATATATTTATACTAATAATAAAATTGTAACTGATCGCTTTCTGTACATGAACGATATATGAGAAAAAATATTATTGTGGGCCTTTATTTACGCAATAGAACCAAAAACAATAGTTGTTAGACTTTTTGTCTGTTTGTCTGTGCGTTTGGTCCCGCAAATCACAGAAACGGCTTGACCGATTTCGTTCTGGTTTTCACTAATATATAGCTGTAAGCATCACTTAATACTTAAAGTTTGTTTCATTACAATCCGTCCATAAATAAAAAAGTTATGAATTAATATATGTACTTCTAATTCACAGAATGACAAAAACCCAGAAAAATGCAGGTGCTTAAGGTAGTTTTTCCGAAGCGTAGCGAGGAGTAATTTTGAGTTATATTAAACATACTACAAACGAATCGTATGAATACTACACGAAACAAATACTTACTAAACTCGTAGGAACCTTGCAAATAGGTCAAGTATGAATTATACCCACTACCCATTTGGGTAAACAATATATACAATGTAACGTATATGTTTATGTAAATTTATCTCAATGTAAAATTTTATTTGCTTAGACAATACCAAACCGACTCTGCATATTGTATATAAATAGTGGATAGTAAATATTTTAGTTGGTACCAAGTTACAGTTCGCATGTTTTATTTGATATATGTAGTTAATAGTTTATACAAGTATATGTATAACATGACATACCGTAATAGGTATCTAGACCCATTAATAAACCCAAATTGATTTTGCGATGATATATTTAATTGTTTATTTTGTTATGGTCCGATGGATAGACGAAAAAACAGATGGTTCACCTGATGGTATCGAAGAAAACGCTTTTTACACCTTCCTTGAAGAACTACGGCATAGCGCCCAGAGAATTAATTAGATCATGAAAATAACACCGCTGAAGATTGCTAGGGATCCAATCAGTTTGGATAGAACTTCGTCTTTCGTCGAATTGTGCGATGATGGATGAATGTTATGTCATAACAGTTCTTCGGAGTGCTCATAATTATGGAGTCTGTAAAATACACAGGGGCTACTTACGTTTCTGTTAAGGTGTAAGAGTACAGCTTGTCAGTGGTAGTTCGTTAAGAGTAGTATTATGACATCGTTGCGGAGAATTGGAGCAATACTTTAAACCTTTGCAGTGAAGATCTGTTTCTCCTGTTTAGTACGCCAATCTTTTTAAAGGCTGGCATTAACTTCCAGATAACTCCGGTTAAAAATTACACAATATGTTAACTATCAAAATTCCGCTC
>DWPT01001765.1:0-17722 GCA_018251895.1 Agathymus mariae mariae
AGTAAAACCAGATAAATGGTGTTAGGCCTTATTAAATAGTCAGCAGAACAATGAGACATCTGAAAATGACCATACATTAGTGAGATGGAACAAGTTACATGAACAAAAATTTAACGAAATAAATATGACATAACACAAGACATAAATTTGTTTTCAAGACAAAAAATAAGAACAAAGAAAACTAATCTAATACAGTATTTTATTCGCACAAACTTTATATGAAAACAGAAATGCAAAACAAGACAGACACAGGAGCAACATTTATTATTATAGTACAGTGGCGACGGTGGTCCTAACAACTCTATATTTATGGTTTGGATTAGCTCTTGGTTAGCGATAATAAAACTCCTAATATCATATAAAAACAGGTAAGTCCTTTTGCTCTTTGCCCCTTTCTTCTCGTTTTGACCTCGTCTATCTATTCTAGGAAACCATAATTACTTTATATAATGTTTTTTCTTTTTAATCATAATCACTTCCGAGCGCAGAGCGCAATACCATGGGCAGAATTAAAAAAATATATATCGAAACGTGGTAGCCTGAGTCCACTGTTAACAGTTCTGGATTGTGATGCGAACTTTTTTATCTTTCCTTTGGGGCTGGAATATCACATGTTTACCAACTTTATAGTGGAACAAGTTGATCCACGCAATCCTTCACGTTAAAGCTTCACGGTACTTTCATTTCAGCTTAAAGGAGTAGCTCTATATTTATGCCAGAGTTTAACAAGTGTTATATTATTTCAGTGCAATATTTCGGTTCCAAAAATATATTTAAAATTAATCACAATACCAATAAAAATTCCTACCCGCTCTGGAATTATCTGCACTGTAATGCAATCATCACATAATATTTATCATTTATTTAAATAAGCCTTTCTTTAATTAACGAACGACTCTATACAGTTTGGAACCCGAATAATCCAAGCCGATAAGAATCTTAGTAATTACTTGTCTATCATCCATCGACTACCATTCAATATTCCATGTTTAATTTCATCCTTCCCTAACCTACCAAGAGCTTTTCCCGACCTTATATTTCAACCCCTCAATTCTGGGCGGCCCAACATACCTGCATCGAACATTATATCTCCGACGTCATCATCAGCAGGCACCGACGGCGCAGTGAGGCGCTCGTTACCTGCAACAGTGCCGCGCGGCGCGCCACTGCAACCCAGCCACCAGTAGGCAGTCGACCGCGGGAACGCCGGGTTGTCTGTATCCACCTGTGTAGAGATGGCAAGTATTAGCCTGAGTTTAAGAATGGTACTAATAATATTTTAGGTCATAAAATTTTTATATTATTATTTTGATTACTCGTCCAAAAAGGTCGAATACCTAACGAAGATATTTTTCTGATAAAAGAAAATGTATATTTAAATGGATGAGATTATGACGGTCCTAGATCAGGCAAAGAATTATAACTTCGGGGTTCAGCTATTCAAGTGTTGTCGATACTATCTTCTGATATTTGTGAAAACGAAAGTCGAAACAGAGGAATATGCTAAGTACTCAATTTAGTCCATATTCAAAATAATAAAGTACCTTCTGTTTAAACTTTGAACGTATTCACCATTATTTTAAAAGTAAGGATATCGGATTTATTTATTTATTTTTATTTAATCGTAATATAATTAACAGCGATTAACATTGCATTCTTCCTTATAAGAATTCCTCGTAATAACGGTAAACGTAACCAAATATAACAATTATATCTAAAACGCAATACTTACACTAAACGTTCTATCATTAAACCGCCAGTATGATCCGCCCTTAAAGAAATATGTGTAGCCATTGGTGTACTGCAGAGCTGCATCAATGTTATCAGGTATGCCTTCCCAATTGGACAGTGGTTTAGGGTACGTAGATTTGACTGGCGGACGTTGAGCAGGGTCGAACCTCCAGAATTTGGATCCTTTGTAGAAGTAGATCTTTCCGTTGCCTGACCATACAAGAGCTGCGTCAATGTTGTCAGGAATACCTGTGAAGCCTGGAAAAATAAAATACTCTGTCATTAGAACATCTACAATATTGTAAGGTATAGGTATAAATTTCATATAGCATAAGTCAATAACAGGTGACGCGATCTGAAGCTTACGCTTCTTCAGAACGGATTCATGGAGTGATTAGTGTGCAACCTAAGTGACGAAAGTTGTTATGCTGCCTGAAATACCTGATTGCTTTTGAACGTTAGCAGACGACTTAAATTTACCTTCAAAGTCAGAATTCATCTGTACAAATACTAACCTAAACTCAGACGAAGCAATTGACACAATCCGTTGGCCTATAAACATTTCTTAGTAATATCTACTAGATAACATTTTCTATTGGTACTCCCACTATCCTTTTCCGGTACGAAAGGGACTATGTTTATAACGTATTCATTGTATTCGAGGGACCAAATAGTTTAACGTTAATTTTCAATATTTCTTTTGTTGTCAAAATTTAATCATATAGTTCAAGTTATTATTTGATTTTACTTTCATATGCTCTTTCTGTATACAACACACGGGCGTGTTATTCTTAAATTTTGTTCCGACTAAACGTCTACCAAAATAAAACCTGAGTTTGGGAAAAAAATTAACGATCTTACATTTCTCTCCATAAAAGTCGACTACCATCAACTGAATAGACTTAATCAATACTTAGTTATTTTATTATAAAGTGTTTAAAGTGTGTTATCTATTTTTCCTATAATGGTTATTATCCACTATCGTACGACATAAAAATAAAATTTAAAGTTTGTACCTTCATTGATTTCTTTAGGGTAGTCACCGTCGACCTTTTGTCCGTTGTACCGCCAGTATTTGGAGCCTTTGAAGAAGTACGTCTTGCCATTCTTGTACGTGAATGCAGCGTCGATATTTCCCGGCAGACCTGGCCAGGCTCGAGAAATTAGTCGAGGATAGCCCGCGGCAACTCCACTCTCCGTTAGTCTCCAGTAATGTTCGCCTGGAAATAAAAATCAAACCGCAAATCAATAATGAGACATAAAAAGTAATTGACTCCATATTTATGTATGCATTGACAAGATTAATTAGCAGGCATGATTGTAAGAATTGCATATTTAAGTTTGTCCTTGGGTAGCTAAAGTCGATTTCAATAACCTATCTGTCTCTTACTTGTGGTATAAAGATTATAACAGCAATAACTCCATTTTTGGGTTTCAATAAACATAGATACATTAAAAAGATGTACCGCTAGAAAGAAAGTACGGATAGGGAAAGGCTTATGACACTGGCCGTTAATGTACCTAAAAAAGTATAGGAATTAACTGATTTATTAAAAAAAAAAATTGATTAAGTAACTGCCTTCTCCTGATAAGAAAAGCGAGCTCGGAGTTCAAACAATAACAAAAAAAAACAACTTCATGTCTTGTTAATTGAAATAGATTAGCTAAAAAAATATTTTTTCATTGCCATTTTTTTTTATTTACCCTTGAACACAAACGTAGCTCCGTCAGCAGAATTAAAAATGGTATCGATGTTGGGATCTGAGCAGAGAGCTGGGTCTTCGGCAGATGGCGTTGGCGTCGTCACTCGCGGTACCGTTGGGTTTGCATTGCCGCCACCTCCTCCAATATCGAGTTGAGTCTTGTGCCCGTAGAGAGCCTGATAAACAGTTAAGGTTAGAGTGCGTTGCGTCACTATCTCTAAAGGACCATGAGAAAGATTAAAGAATACCTTTATATACGTATATAAATGTTATATTTAATGAGTTTATTAGTAATCATATAACTTGTAATCTACGTAACCGATTAATATAATCTAATTTCAACACTCATTTGATTCAGTTGTTTTAAAATTTTAATTTGGTATCCTTGAATACAAAATGACACATTTGAATTGTCGTGACATAGGTTCGACAGGACCTTATTTAGGTTCAGTTATCAATAAATCTATTTAATATGTATCGAAACTATTCATATTTAAATATATTATTCAACAACATGTGAATGGACAGCTTGTGTTTATCTACACTGATTTTCGTTGTATACTCATCGTAATTACGTAAAATAACTTTGAGATAAAATATCTGTAGATAAGATTAAGTTTTTATATCGCATAATTTCTGTTTATGCGTGGATTAGTATCTATTGTTCTATATTCTTTAAAACCCTCATATATATTTATATCTTTAATCCACCGATTACAGTTCTTTAAGCAGCAAAAAATGTGTGTGGAAAATGTGATAGTATCTTTGATAAAAAATATTTTTGGTTTTGGAACTAGTGTTAGCGAAGAGGTAAAATGATTTCAAGATCCGAATAGAGTTCGTGGAATAATTTCTTCTTACGCCTCGGAATTTTAATCTACGTGCATATGATAAATTAACTATTATTTGCTTTGGTGCTGAACTGTGTATACAGTATGACGATACCTGAATGCCTTGAACGTCGTCCTGATCGAGCTGGAAGGCTGGGTCGTATCCTCTGTAAAAGGGCGCCATCAAAGCTGACCGCACGTCACTGTGAGAGAGCCCCAACGAGTGGCCGAATTCGTGAGCAGCAACCTTATAAGAAAAAATACGTCTTGTATTGTCTTGTACAAATATTTTTTTATTGATTTGAAAATAAAGGAATCAAATAGGTATATAACTTATAATAAATATATTGGAAATGTAATAATAGGTAAAATTCTTCATTGCCATAGAGGCTAAAGGCCATTTATATTTTTTTTACTTTTGTCTCCTTAACTACAGCAGTATCACATGAAAACCATCTACTGACCAGGTTACATTAAAATTTGGTACACTGATAATTTATGCGATAATATTCGAAAACTTTGTATCATGAGGTTAACATAAAAAAAGTTTGTACCTATAACAGTTCTGTGAAGAGACTACTAAAGATTAGTATTTACTAGTCTCTTCACAGAACTGTTATAGGTACAAACTTTTTATTACTAAAAACATGTTTTTCATTTGTTATTTTTAAGAAACATGTAGTGATTTCAAAAAATTCTGAATCTCGTCCAAAGAAAAAGTAACACTAATTACCATTTTTAAAGATTACCATTATGTTTCTCGAAGCAAAGTAAAAGGCAAATTCGTATATAAATACACTATTAATTATCTGTATAATCTAAAGTGCGACTAAATAAATTGTAATAATAAAAAACGCTGGTAACACCGATGCTGGCAGCTAAGAGCAAAGTGGGAAACAAAAAACATATTAATCTGTGTTCTAATCAATCCTTACATTCACTTTTCCGAGGAAACTATTAGGGAAATAGGGCATGAAGGCAAATTAGTGGACGCAACGGTCACTGACCTTGCTATTGTTGTTTGTCTACAAAACTATTATTTAACCAATAACTATTATAATACAGAAATAGTTGCATGACCTACTAAATACTGTTAATCCAAAGTAAGGACATGTTTATGTTAAGATACACTGAGGGTCTAGATTTGGATGTATTTTCAGGTCCTATATTTTTTATATAAACACCCGACAATCGAACAGAACGGTATAATATAATGGTTCCATACTTATCTGTTCACGTTTGGATAAGAGCAAGACCTTGTTAACGTACATAAAAAAATCACGATTGAATATTGAAGGGTGCTACCAAACATGGCTAAGGAGCCTTACCAAAGTTAAGAAAAAAACATAAGAATTGATTTGGATGGTGCAGAGGTTCGTACCAAAGGGGGAAAGGATCATTCAATGATTCAGTATTCAATATAGTATAAGAATGTGCAGTTGAAGCATCATATGGTATAGAAATCATTTAACAGATATGTATTCACTAGTACTACACTACTATCTACTATGTACAACAAGTAAATTTAAATGTATAATGATAATTCACACGACTTTAAAATAAAACAACTCACTTGGAAGAGGTTGGTCCCTCGCCTTGAGTTGATAGTCCATGCTTCCGCATCGTCAAAATGAGCGTCACCGCCATATACCTGAAACACAAAAGTTTTTGCTATAGCTGGCAACACAATTAACTTGTTACGTTAAATATATCCGTAACATAGGAACATAACACAAAATTGATTGCTTTAACAAAAATAGTAGTAGGTCAGGAGATTTAAATTAAAGTTGAGTTGCACTAAAAACCATAAGTAACTGACGAGTACAGCTTTTTTTCGATAGCGAAGTATTGAAACTTCTAAAGGTTAGGTTAGCTCCGAATATAATATAATAAGTTTCACTTTCTTACTGATTTTTTTATTTACAATTTGTGTATTTAACACATTTCTAACTTAATACTCAAATAAAAAATATACAAAATAACCAATTTATAAATACAAACTTTCACCATTCAAAACGTGTAATGTGTGACTTCCTTTGATATATTGTTTGAATACATATTACAAAACTCTGTACGCATATGTAACGATTTTATTCACACTTTATAAATAACGAGGAAGATATAATTATGACTACGTACAAGCTGTCTAATATGCTACAAAGTACGGAATTTTTCATTGGAATGGTAAGTAATATACTAGTTGTGTAAGTATGCATACAAACTCAAAAGAATAACATTAATATAAATTAAATTATTATTACTTTTAGTTAATAAAAAATAAACGTACTCGCACTCAGACCTCATTTATTTAGATATTAATAAGATACTTCAAATACATAAGACTAGAGAACAAGCATCGATTATATTTATTATACTTAAATGTTTGTATCGACATCATACTAAGTCGTATAAAATCGGTTAGTCATTTTATATGAAATGTTCACAAAAAAATATTACCTTGTGTACACAGGTACCTGTGCCATTTTATGGTTTACAAAATACTACTGAAAGTTACAACACAGATTTTACTTACTGGAAAATAAGCGTGGGCCAAAGTACCGCCAGGTCCGTCAAACGGATCACCGTCTCCATGTTCCCCCTTTTCAAACCTTTGGACAGAAGTATTTATGATTTGTGTGCTTACGAATATTTAATTACATTGAATTACATGTTTTCCATTTCATAAACTTTGATACGACATATAAATAAGTCATTTTATGTTATCAAATAACAATGAGTAGTAATAAGTACATTATAATATTGATTTTATTAATCGCCTATATAAATATCATACTTATTATTTCTAGTATATACGCAGAATAAAATCTTAGTTTGAACATTAATTCCCAAATGCAAATTTTAGTTACGTGAATTGAAGCTCCAATAATTCCAGTGGAATCTTCATCCATTTGTAATGACATGGCGTGTTATTTATATCTGACAAAGTTAGTTAACAACCTGTCATACGCAGAGTTGCGATAATTTGTGTTCAGTTACGCAAGTTAAAACTCCATTGAGATGTTATGTTAAATATTTGTTATCATTCTTACTGAAATAGCAATATAACGATAACACTGCAATTGCGAAACAACACACACACAAATAAAGAATTGTAATGGATACAATGACACTATATATATTTAATTTATCGCTGTTATTGGAATTAAAATTTTAAATGACGCTCAATTGATCTTTTATGGTGCTTATTTGCGGGCATATAAATATCAAATGAATTATAGTTTATTCATGAATTTACATTTAGATACTTTAAAGAAAAGCCCATTCTTAACAACAAGTCTACAAAGTAAATGTATTTTTATTTTTAATAATACAACAATAATACAAACCGGCATGTAATTAGAAAATATAGCTTAATTTTTAATATAAATAAAATAATATAATATAATTGTGTATTATATTTATTTAATTATTCATTATCTATTATTTATAAAATTCTCGTTACAGTCAGTTTTCAAAACTGCACTCTGTACATTCCGCTTATTTTTATTTTTACACTGCTTTACTCCGATATTAAATAATACTGTGTATGTATGTTAGATGCAATACATCGTTTTTAATAAAACAAACAGAACTGGCAAGTAGATTAGTAGAGTTCATGATATTGTTTAACTTGAATTCGCAGCGTGATGAGGTAAACATTCGGGATATAATTATAAGATTTGCATATTTCTAAGTAGGTGTGTCATAGTAAAATAATAATACCTTATTTCAATATGTACTTGTCCGGAACGTTTCTGTGTGAAGGTGAGGTCCGTATAATCGGACCACACGGAGAAGGCCTTGGCAAGCTCGGTGTCCACCTCGGCGCGGTTCAGTCTTGAGGGGTATTTCGAGATTTTGTATGTCAGGTTCTTTACACGCCATCTAGAACCTGGGTTAAAAATAATGTAAAGTGTTTTCCTTCGTATTTATTTTGTGCACCGCGATGTTTTCATATAGCCAAATATTGTCGAGAGACAATAAAAAAAGTGATAAAATGGATAATATAATAAATAAAATTCTCGATATGATATATTGTGTATAAAATATTGAATAACCGGAAATTTTCACCTTACCTTGCAAAGCATAACGCTTCGCTCGGCTTTCTCCAAAGCCGACTTTATCGCGAACACCGCATCTTGGCAGTGACATCACTCTGTTAGTCTCTTCATCCAATTCACCTATTCAAATAAAAACACTGTTAAATTTTGAACTTTACCATTACCATTTAAATTTTGAGCTTTAAAATTACTATATAAAAGTTCCTAATTTTTACACGCAGTACATCTTAATGAAGAAAGGCATTGAAGAATCACATCAATCCAAACCGCACGCGGAAACACACATTAGGGACACTGCAGATTAAATTGATAAGTCTCATTTTTAACACATACAGATGTCACTTATGTATAATAAGTATAAGAATAACACGAAGAACTGCTTCTGTATAATAAATACAAATGAAATCAGTTATTGATAGACATTACGTTGTGCTACAGGAAAAATACAGGCTATTGCAAATTTGCATGCTTCAATAGAATAAAACGAATTAAAAATATGACAAAAAAGTATATTGAATACTGATGTCTGTAGATTGTGGAATATTTTCATTGGTGTCTAAGTAACAAAACAGGCTAGTGAATATATAAAGTGACTTTGAGTATCAATTAAACTTACACAGAACCGAGTTATATCATGAAGTATGTTGCAAATTCATTGTTATTCATAAAAACTGAGATGAAATGACTGATTTCGGCACTGATTTGTATTAAAAAATCAACGCACTCCTTCCTCGATGAGAGTTATTGAGCCCTACGATCCCATAGTCGCATAGTTAATGTTTTTATCTTGATTCATTCACGTAGGATTAAAGCAAGTAACCACTAGAATTTAGTAGCGCTTTACGACCAAAGTACTTTGCCCTAATGAAATGAAATTAAATCAAATATTACTTCATTGATATATTTTGTACGCATTATTTTGTATGAAGTCGCTGATCTCCGAGATAGTTCAAAACTGGGTTTCGGCTATCAATTATTAAATGTCTTACAATATGGTCCATTAATATATGCAGACGTCAAAAATATAAATATATCAGTCTTAGTGCGTGTGTGTGTGTGTGTACGTAAAAGAGAAAAATGTTAATGTTTGTGTGAGTTTAAGGTAATGATATATATTCAATTTTACCGTAATACATTATTCTATTACGGGTGATGATAATTAATTTTTAAATAGTAAAATATTTGTGTATTTTATAAAGATATTCTATATACCAGCCGAATAATTCAATATATGAAACATATTCGTACACCTACAATATGTATATCATTCATTGAACTGCTAAAATGATGGCTTCCTGTCGATGCAGGACAATTACACTTAAACGAAATTGCGTAGCGACCGACAATGAATTATTTATCTGTGTTCCATTATGGTGCTTTATTTGCTTACATGATAATGCTGGCTTCAATGTTCGTCACACTGTGGAGACCAATAAACTACTTTCCGTGTCAAGGCACGTACGAATACGAGAAGGATTCTAGTACTAAACATGTGATGGTATTTAAGTACTTGGCTGCTCAGCGTAATGCCACTGTCTTGTTTACTTAGTGTATGACGAATATTATAGAAAAAGCAATTTAAAACGAATGTTTCGTTTACAAGTATACTCTATACTACTGCCTATAGTGAAAATATATTTTTTACTATAGATAATTTGCATATCTGAATAACTCTCCTTTTACCCGAAACTACTGGATCGAAAAAGTTGAAACTCAGAAACTCAGTTTTTTTAAAGAATATGGAATATAAGTACTCTGTTTGCGCGCATAATTTGTTAAATTCAGCCGATCTTGCACCATAGACAAATGAGCTCCATATTAAAAAGAAATTGTTGAACATCACGAATACCAAGAAGCCAAGAACATACATTGATCTGTCAAATAAAAGTTTGCATAGGCCAGGAATTGAAGCAACTCTTAGTTCGGCAGGCAGGTCGTTTGGCTACATAGACGTCAAAATCAATTGCTACCAGTTTTTTTAATTACTTCATGAGTTAACTTGACCTCCTTAGAATATAAAAGTTTAGTATAAATGATTTTTGCGACGATTGGTCACTGAAGCGAGCAAGGCCAAGGCGCGGATGTGGGTTACCATTGCATCATTAAGCCCCTGTAATTTAACAGTGGACACGCAGATCGACTAAGCACCTTAGTACCATTACTGTCGTTAATCATATAGTAGGATGGTATAATAGATTACGTACATGCTTAGACGTCCCGCTAATTTAGTTGTTGACATGCGGAAAGCAATTCAAGTTTTTATTGTTAACAGTCATTAATTCATGCTACCCGCTCGGGGCAAGCCTGGCTTATAGAATATTTAATAATATATTACAATCAAATGACAAGGGGTAGACAGTGACAACGGTAATTATCAAAGAAATAGGATAAGTAATTAATAACAAATATCCCCTGATACACTAGGGCAAGATGGTTTTGCTTCTGCTATCGTTTTCTTTTGCTAAGGATAAAAAGGGGAGAAGGGCCTAAAACAGTTTCTCTACACGTATTCAATAGTTCATCATGTTTAAGTTATTTTATAACCATTCTTATTTATATATCAATTCGTTGTTTTTTATTTTACTTTATGAGACATACAAATTCGGCATTAGTCACTAATATTCTAAGATAATGGTCAAGTTTATTACATGAAATAATAGGAAATTTAATTTCAACTTAATATATGACAATCTCATTCACACTGCTTCATTGTGATGATTTAAGCTGATGTTAAGATGTTATGATTGGTATTGTACGTTTGTATTGCACAAAGGTATTGTCTTATTAATAAGTAGGTTTTGGTGGTTATATACACGACCCCATGGACTAATAACGTGAAAAAGAAAGCATATAATCGCTGAATGCAGGAGACTTAGAACCGGTCAGTATTAATAATGTGGGAGGCCTATGTCCAATTATGTATTTATGCGTTAAATGTTTATACGGGTTAAAACACTACCCGATAATACTTTAACGTAATTTATTTTAAATAGTAAATAAAAGTATTAATAAATTATATATTTAATAAATACATAAAATAACCTTTTAACTACAAAATTTTTAGCTTTTAATTTTAATTTCTTTGAGCTTAAACGTGGTGACAAATGCTTCTCCAAGATGTCAACATACGTAACTACATGTATTTACTCATCACCGTATTTATCCCACGCCGTATAATGCATGATTGATTATATACCTGTCGCATTCAGTCCTGCGAAACTCTGGAACTCTGCTATGGCTCGCCGCCATGAACTTTCATCCATTATATGCCCACTTGATGGATTCCTTACTGACGGACTGAGGTAACCATATTGTGCTAAGTACATCTGAAACAAAAATACTTCGTTAACCAAGTTGAAAAATATATATATCTCTTTATAGTAATCACTATTTAATTGTACAATTTTTTTATTTCATTCAGTTTGATTTATTTACAAACCTACAAAAGTTATTCTCATCTGTGTCGAAGTTATAACCTCAATATTGCATGTCTATTATAATTTAAAAACTAGTAAATGTCCCTTGCTTAGCTTCAGCAAAACTACGCCTGACGCGTAGAAATAGTATCTGCACTGTTTTTAGACTGGACTTTTCTAGTACTGTAAATTAGATATTTATTACTAATAATAATTTAACTTAATATATGTATTACTGACAGATTTATGAAATGAATTTTAAATATTAAGTGACGCTTCCTGGAATACAATAGTGAAAACTAAAACATAATCCGTTATGCCGTTTCTGAGATTACCGCGCATCAAACATATTTTAAGCTTTTTTACGTATTTTAAATAAAATCTTACACAACCTTTAAGAAAGCCTATTCACTCATGCTTTCATTTATGAATGCGCCGTATTGAGATGGAAACACCGATGATTGGTTATAATGTAACCAAAGTATAGCCGTACATATCGTCAGCAGTCGTACATTACAAAATATACAGAAAAGTTCGAATTATTGTGTACCTAAACCTGTGTTAATGTACCTATCCGAGAGTATATTGAGCTTACTACAATTATTCCTTAGCAAGCAATGGATGAAGTTCCGTACACGTAAACTCATCAGACAATGGCACGGGAACGTATTTGTGATAAAACCTTTAATAATCCATAGACAGGCTATTGTTATCGAATACTATTGCTTTACAACGTGGATGATCGCAAATTTGCTTGTGTTGTTACAGTTTATCTCTTACACAGCGTATGATATTATCGTCCGCCTCAAGGTTACCTCGCCATTGTTTATTGTCAACGCGAAAGATAAGGATAACGTGAAAGAGAATATTAAGAAAAGTCTTTCTATGTCAATATCAATAAGATTACATTTAAATATAATGATTACATATTTAGTGACAATCTGCTCTTGAAACTAACGGTTATTGTCCTTAGTGGAGTTCATGTCCGGATCTCAGTCGGTGCTCGTGCATGCTGTAACGGTTATTTCTTAACTGTATTCTGTAAAATATTAAGTTTACGAATCGCCTACTATGTGCTTTTGAAGGCTGTGATTGGCACGGAAATTTAATTACACGACACGTGCATAGTCATTACAACCGTGCGAGTCAACTTTAAAATAAAATTTAACTTTAAAAGATACTATTAAATTCGTGCGACACGCGAATACTATGTATCTTAGTTGTACATAGTATGTCCTTTTTAACACCTGTATAATGTGGTTATTGTTTTGTACCGTTTGTAAATTATGAAAGTGTAATTGATAATAATATTTTAATTCATAAAATGTATTTGTTATTAATAATGTTTACTTGTATGTATCTTGGTCAGTCCGTTTACATTAGATAAAGCCCTTTCTCACGTTTTGTTATTTATGACATATATTTCAAAAACCCTTACAAAAACAACCATTCAGCTTCTATATTTATGAAAGTTATTTCTTTCCTCATACTGCTAATTATTCATTTTTATTTTGCGCATAGCTCCTGATCACCTGTTAATATTATTATTTGTACGTTAGCAACATTATCAAAGCATACGCATAGCCGAAGCTCCTAAGGGAGTGAATATCATAGACGGCCTTGAGGCAAAGACACGTGCCGCGTGCTTCGCATCGCAATACGCATTACGATCTCCGACTGGCACCGCTTCGTACCGTCGCCCTTTGTCTCATCTTCTCTAACTTCTGGGAATACAACCACAATGTTACTGCAGTCAATACCCCCAAAAGTACGCCCACCATTGTTTACACGACGCTCCCTGAATAGATATGTATTGTTGTTGAAACATAAAAGACAATTTTATAGAGCTTTTACAAATATTATAAAAATAATTTGCTTTGTATATGGTTAGGCGTATCAATTTTTGAATCCTTTCTTGACACATTTTCAGAGAAGGTCTTAAATTTTTAGACATGTTAATTACTAGTTTTTTTTTATTTACCACATTTGTTTCCTTTTTATTTAAGATTCTCAATATCTCAAGTAATTGTAAGTAACAAGAAACTTCTTAACTTAATTTAACAAATTTGTTAATATATGCTCGTGGTAACCTTATTACTCAATACTTTGAAGAGTTCGAGTAAGGATTTCATTTGCTTATTACACAAAAATAAAGGTACTGTGGTAGTTTTTTTTTAATTCTATTATAGTTCCTCTTAAAACACAACTGCAAAAAATTCACCTCCGTTTCTTTAAAGTAAACAAACCAGTTCATGAGTAAGCGCAAGAGTATGGCTCAGATTTGGGTGCGTTCAGCTCATGACTGATGGCGCGGCCGTTGACATCGCGAGGGTATTGTTTGTCACACCTGACGAATGCGAAATGTGTCCACGAATTGATTAATACAAATGATAACTTTGAAATGACAACACCCGTTATAAAAATGTCAAAATGAACCGTAATATCTCTTGTTGGCATTTGACAGTTTCCATGTGCGTTTTAATTAGACGTGCAGAGATGTCCGACTGCTGTCTGATAAAGTAATTAAAAACAATATTCACATATACATTTTTTATCTGGTAGATTCATTGGTGTAAAGAACAAATTGGTTTTACATCCTCAGAGAAAAAAAATACAATAAGCATACCTTTTTTAATACAACTTGTTTGATAGATAAAATATCGATTATTATCGAAATCTGATTTGTATAACAACTGTTGCTATATTTTGTAACGTTTACATTGATATCAACAACAATCAACACTTTTTCTCTCACACAGAGTTCTGTTGCGATGACAAAACCCAAGATCTTATATTCGACATGGAGTCAGAGCCGACTGAGCTACAAACCGATATTAAACAGTCGTAGTGTCACCATAGACGAACAAATAATTTCAATTACATAAACATTGATTCTCGTCCTACAAACTGAGTTAATTTGTTAACAACATATTAGAGCCACGAAGAATATTTAAGTATTTCCTACATAAAAAATGATGTCATAATTATTTAATATATAGAACAAACATGAACATAAGATTACGTTGTAAATATATAATTCAATTCAATATTAAAATAGAAGTAAACTGAAGTAAATTATTTACACTTTAATCTTTATAGAAAAATTATGATTAGTACGTCTGTTATGGATCGTATTACTTCTACAGACTTGACCGTTTGATATATTCATGCAATATACTTATTAAGTTCTTACTATTTATTAGCTTACACTCTCACTATAGGTATATATTTATATACCTTGTTCAAATTTTCAATCGTTAATAAAATACGTTTTTTTCATCCGCTCAAGTTCAAATACATTTTTTTAAACTTGTCCTGGCTGACACATAACAGTTTTTTCAAACATTAATTCATTACCATATAACGTATTAGCAGTTTTTACTTTGCCTGTTTAACTTCGTCAATGCGTAAGTCAAGCATCGTGTTTTTGGTATGGCCTTACGACTATATCGAGGTCAGTGTGTCCCCGTAGCGGTCACAGGCTGCTGGCTATACGGGAACGCCTCAGACGATGATACTTCTTCAAAAATAATTACGTTCATAAAACTTGTTCACATAAACTGGACAGTAAACGTGTAAGTGTTATTTTTTGTTTATATATATATATATATTGTATTCAATACACCAATCCAATAAACGTATTTTATTTTGATGTATTTTTTCATTCATGTAGTGGTTGTTGTGTTGTAAGTGAGTCAGTTAAGGGACTTCAGAAGCGGTCGAGAGTGGATGACCGTGAGAGGTAAAAGAGCAAGCGCTCCCGTGTTTCGGAGGTCACGTCAAGTTATTAGTTCGGCTTGTTATTATTAGCAGTTATGGATAACGATGAATCATGACGGAAGGATTTAGATAGCATGAGAACATGGGATACCTATTCAGATATGTTAAGCCTAACATTTCCGTCACCTTTTCAATTACGCAGAATGACTCGTGCTTGCTGTGAGCCCTTAATGGATATGAAGACATATAACGATGCATTGAATTCTTTATTAGTTACATTACATATTGATTTAACCCACATTCAAAAACAGAATCTCCTCAAAAATTGCTTATAATACAGCCAAAATCAGAACCTTGAAGATTAAAATTCAACATACATACTATTTATATTATGGCATCACCTCTCAATAATCTTACGACTTTGTAATAGGATTATTATCATTTTAAATCATTAGAAGACCAGCACGATCTCAGTCAACACTACTAATCCAACGAGTTTTTTTTGTACAAAATAGATGATAATACCTACAGCACATAGTATGTGATCGAGATATATCGTGAGATAGAGCTCACGAGTTGAATATTATGTAATATAAATTAGTTTTACTAACATATCAAAGATGTATGTTGTTCAGTCGACACGCAGATTATGTGACATGGATGATATTAATACAAAATAATATTATTTTGTGTGTATAGCATGTCATATAAATGATTAAACAAAACGGAAGAATTATTTAGACCAAGTGTAGCGGTTCATTTTTGAATACGTAAGCAATGTTTTTAGGCTAGGAAACTAAATGTGACTTTAATTGTTGTCTGGGTGTAAGGTGCTCTGTCACTCCCGGAATCAAGATAGCCTCTTCAGGTCATGGTTCACTGTGGTAATCATATACGAGGCATTGGTAATGTTGGAAGCACGTGGGCTATGTACTAACTAGTTTATTCCAGAGACTACCCGCAAATAAGGTAAGGTATTTTTCCTTAGCCTGATAACTAAAAATATAGTAACCAGTAACTTTCTTGCATAAACTGTAAAATATTTTTTAGTTGTAGGAAAATACACTATCTACATACGTAGGTCCATAAAAATAAGTGTTTGTAGCGAATATAATCCGTATACTAACTTCCGGAAAGGATTGTCATTTATTTGTTTTGTGAGTAACTGTTGAATCATTATATCGCTTAAGTACTTGTAACAATGAATTCATGTAAGGTGCCAGTGAGACTGCATAAAGGGTTTATTGTTAAAATTATTTATTTTTATGATTTTTATATATGCTGTTTACTTAGTTTGGACGAGCTATAAATAATGTCCCACTTTGAGATAATAATAAAAGTGTAACTATTGAAGGAGATAATAATAATTTGTTTAACTGAATAAGTAGTTTTCGTGGCGCCAAACATTATTTTGAGTGTTTTTATTATTATACAAAAAATATAATCTAATGAACCCAATAACAATCAGTTCAACATTTTTTATCATTACAATGAAAAACTGTCCCACTTAAGTCACACAACAAAGAGGATTTAGGCCATAATCCACCAAGCTAGTCAAGTAGACTTCGCACACCTTTAAAACAGCATGCAGGTTTCCTGAGGATATTTTCCTTCATCAAAGCCAGTGATAATTCATTTGCACTACCCACATTTATTTTAATTAAAGATGCGTGCCGAGCAATACGTAAATAAATTAGCTTAATTGTGATATTTTTATAAAATTTTATAACTATTCCGAAGACCAAATTGGTTAACAAATTTAATGTATCCAATACATCTTATAGCCGGTAAAAAATTTGTTAACCATGTGATTACAATTGCAATTATCATCTATTTATTATACAAATATGTACTAACGTAATCCCACCGTACACGGAATAACATCGTAGTGCTATTACCTATACATAAACGGTTACACTGGCAACATGATGTTGTAAATGCGGGCACATAATAACATCTTCTAAACAACATAACAATAGATCGATAGTTTTTGGAAAAAACGTCATTGGACGCTCTCCGGTGACATGAATTGACAACCTAAAGAAATCAGCGGTTATCCACTGTGACGGCAGGGGAGGATTTTGTCCAGCAGTTGACTTATAAATATCGAGGGATGAACGGTCCATCTCAGTCAGTACAATGTGAGATTACCGTCTATAACAAAAATGAATTACAATTTTGTTCTTTTTTTTATGATAATAGCCGACAAACGAGCAGACGAGCCACCTGATGGTAAGTGGTCATCGTCGCCCATGGACATC
>DWPT01001766.1:0-17722 GCA_018251895.1 Agathymus mariae mariae
CTACATCAACGAAAGTCCTGAACTGCCGTGTGTGTGGTGCAATTAATAAATATGTAATATATTAAAAAATAAATATGTAACGAATTATATTTCGTTACAATGTTTCGGTTCTTGCACAACATTCATTAACATTAATACAATAACTTAATGAGATTCAACATATATCTACTATATCCACGTAGTCATTAACTTCAATGATAACCTCAGAATTACGTTATGGGTACTTGATATTTTTTTTTTATGTTGTAAATTAATGGATAAATATTCATACGATAGTATGTTAACATTAAATAATATATAATCCGATTTAAAGTAATATTTTTTCCTGAATACAACTGTATAAAAGTTACGATGTTTTGTTGTAGAAACTTCGTCACAGATGTGTGATTCTGGTTATCAAAGAACAATGGACGACGCAGAATGACGCGCGCATTACCGTGGACGACTTGGCGTGCAAAAAAAGCAACTTCGGGGTGCCCATCGAAGATAGCGTCGCTTTGAAGTGAGTCACTTCTGTCAGTCAGTTGTCACACACTTCCAATCAACAGTAAACAACCACACAAATATACACATTTCACTCTAACATGCCCGCACACATGCACGCATGTAGACGCACTCACAATCAACAAACTTTATTTCCTAAGTCATTACTTTTTTTTAAAGCTGCCATCCTTGATTTAGCTGTTTAAGTACAAGTTTTATTTCAATAATAATCATAGAATATAAACCAAACCATGCAAACACACCATTCGCCAGTTTTTCTTGCCTTTTGTTAACGGCTCCAAACGCCCTTTTCTTTATAATTACCAATAATATGGCACCTTGACGTTTTTGCAATGGCGGGATCAGTGTTGGCACCCATCTTGCGCTGGTTTTTGCCAAAATTGCCATGAAAAGATTACTGTACACGAAATGATGAGTGTAAATGAATGGGGATTAATACAAACGACGAAACGACGACAATATTTATTATTTAAAATTTTGTCACATTATCAAAATTTTACACCGCGCCTTTGGATGTTATGAGGAACACTTGTGTAAAATGACAGTTTTTTTTTTGTGTCAAACTGAATCATACAAATACTCAAATTTAAACTGCAATTAAAGAATAGGAATTACCATATTGCAACTGTACGAGCCACAAAATGGTCCGGACCCAACGATAGGATGACCTGTTCGATGGGAAGACGAAGAGATTCGGTGTCCAGAAATAATAATAGTAAGAAGATATATTTATATCGTTCAATGATAATGGAGATTCCTTAATTTTTAATATACATTCGTGACTTGCGGCGGCTCGCTGCGTCGAAGTCATATTTACATTAAGCTTTGTTAAAATTAGGGTTGCCTATCTTTCTAATGTTATCAAAACTTCTAGAATGATGAAGCTGATGGGCTGGAAGGGGGGAGGATTGGGCGCTGATAGTCAGGGTATAGCGGAACCGATCAAACCTAACCTGCGAATGGTGAGTTGATTTTTGGGGTGTTGCATGCTCCACATTTGAGACCAAGCCAAGCTTATAGCCAATTATTGATAATAAAAATTGGGAAGTTGTAATAATATTAACGTTTACACACTCACACACCCATGACCCGAGAACAAACATTTATCTGTCACATAAATATCTGCCCCGGCCGGGAATCGAACCCGGGAGCCCTCGCTCGGCAGGCAGGGACACTACCAGCTGGGCTACGGGGTCGGTTGAACGTTATTTAATGATTGAGGGTGAATTTAGACCAGGACACGAACACCAAAGTACACAACAGCGCACAACCATTTAATGTATACCACTTATGTGATACAATATCGAACACTAGATTTAGATTTTCAGTTCACGTTGCGTGTAAAACAGGTCAATCGAGCTGGGCTAGGCCACGAGGCCTCCAGAGGGCTAATCCAGTTGAAGCACGCAGGCATGGCGCTAATGCGGCGCCGCGGGGTCGCGGTCGACGAAGATCTCGTGTTCGCTTCGGATTTCAGTGCGGAGGAGCGCGCGGTCCTGCACCGGTGCGCGAATACATGCGGACTAGTCTCCAAGAGCTACGGCACGGGGCAGTGAGTACATAAATATATATATATATATATATATAATACGTAAATAAAATACTTTGTTACCGTTCTTCTGCTGTTTAATAAAGGTTTTTATTTATATTGACGAGTTTTAGTTTATGAACTCTTTTCATAAAATGAGACTAGTCCGAACTTTGGTGTACTCCACTTTCTTATACGCATTGGAGTTCTGGACGACCCGCGCGGTGGACAGAAAGAAGATCGACCCTTTGCGATGTGGTGCTGGAGGAAAATGTTGCGCCATACAGTGAACAGCAAAAAGAACAGACAGATCTATTCTCAACCAACTTAAAATTAAAACCAGACTCTCCACAACATGCTACCAACGAGTACTCTCCCACTGTGGCCACGTAGCACAGAGACGGCCAGACGACTTTGATAAACTGGTCGTGGCGGGTAAAGGAGATGGAAAAATACCTAGAGACCGATCACCTACCCGTTGATCCGACGCTGTAATGGAGATCATAGGTATCCCAGTCACCGAAGCTCTCAGGAAGGTAGAAGATAGGGTGGCACTGAAGGAGCTCGTCAGCTCCGCCACCACTACTTATCAGAACGGGCATTACCTTTAGCAATGAAGAAACCGTCAAAGTAGACTACAAAAAATTATATTACCTAATATATAATTTTATTGCCATCAAGGAAGGTTCACGTAGATTTGGCAATAAACAATGAACCCAGGCCAATAGAGGTGGCATAAAATTTTTGCATAAGGACAATAGCAAGCATAGATTTTAATTACGGGCTTCATCCATGGCCCTATTGTTTTTCAAAAAGTGATGACTTAGAATTGACGAGCAAAGCGTAGAAATTTCTAGAAACCCGAAAGAGCATTATAAATAGAGAGCAGGGCCGCTCGTGGGTCAGTCGATTACCCTCCGCTCAACAGCGGGGGTTACGTCACCAGGGGGCCGTTGACCCTCTCGAGTAAAATACGCGGACAAGGAGGAACCCCTTCAGTCCCGAACTCCCAACGCCGCTGGCCCGCGCCTCAGTGTATGTCGCACGTCGCATAGGATGTCTCGTATCGTACGTATCCCGTGAATCATTGGATTTTAGACTTGGGTAGCGAAGAATTCTTTAGAGAATGTACACGAGAAATAAATATCTGGGATCAACAAATGTGCTACGGCAACTTTGTGCTACTGTTTTCCAGCAATGTACCATTAATAATTAGTAGTCTCTGCGGAACTATTGTGGCGTTCCCTCGTACCTGTGTATTTTGAACGTAACATCAATTAATTAAGACTTTTTTTTCTGCTTTACAGCGATCGTTTTCTGGTCGTGAGCAACAAATTACGACCACTTCCGTTGGTACGAGCGCTGGTTGAATGTGGGGGGGATACACCTAAGTATCGCGTATTCATCCCTGCCACTATTCTAGACGCCGGAAGCAACATCTTCCAGCACGACCCAAGATGAAGATGAACTCTAATTATGCCCACCTTTCAACACTTGCCCAACTATCTGTATTTACCCACGGGTAGTACTCCCGGGCGATGTTCATGTTTTCGTGTGACAAATTAGTTTTTTCTTGGTCTTGTCTGTTTTTATACCCATACCTCTTGTCATAGTGTTGTGTGTGCGAGCAAATTTATCATTTTTATTTTAGCTAGTCTCACTATAATTTTATTGTACAATGAAAGATTGTAAATATAAGTTTTATTTTAACAATAAATCTGTTTATTTATGTGATAGTCAACATCAAAAGATAATCAAAATAATTGTGATTCTACCACATAGCTCTACTGAAGATTAAGAAATTCATAAACTTTCTGCTTTCTAAAGCAAAAGACTTTGTCACAGAGTACTTTAGCCCGTGTATAAACACTGGCGTCATTAAATCACCTAGTCAGAATCGGCCTTAATAATATTTTATTTTACGAATATTTAATACACTGGAAGCGAATGGCAATAACAAGGACAAAAAAAATCGCAATAAAAAAAATTAAGAAACTAGATCCTTTCTTTATTGATACAACATATGAATTATTAACCTGGGGGCCAGCCCATTTGCCTTCCCCCGATTAGATGCACATGCAAATGGTACACACTCTGCGCCCCGTGTTTCCCATCATTCACCACCAGCCGAAATCCAGACTTGTCAAGATTCTCCTGGACAGCTACCTTACGAGCCACGGTCAGAAGGTGACCTGAGAATTCGAAAGTGTCTCTCTTAGCTTACCATGACAAACGGATTGTAATGAGTTATAATTAAAATCTGTAACTGGCCCAATACTGGGCATGGGTTTTGCACAATGTGAGAGATTATTATGATTTGCCAACCTCGGCAAGTGTCGATTGACAAGCTGTACACATTATAAGGAATATCATGGCGAAATTTAAGGTGAGCCTACATTATTTCCCTGGCAATGTTATCCTTCACTAAAGTAATAAATAAACTGTAATACATACATTATTTAACAATTAAGAAAAAAAGGGTGTATGCAGAATTCTAATCTTATCATCTGAGCAGCAATCAACATTCAAAGCTCTAAGCTATCCCTGCTTTATGCCCATGTTGTGAACAAAATTCGCAAAGTAATTTGTATTCATAATACAATCTAGTAACTAGAGTCAATAGATTAATTATTATAATTAATAGTTAGTGCATATTAGTTATCAATTGCTTTGGTGAAGGAAAACATTGGGAGGAAACCAGCACTCATGAATTCTACATAATTAACAATAATTGTTAACATAAACATTAATGACAATATAAATTGATAACACAACTGGGACAAGTAAAGATTGTTATAGTAAATGGACCAGACTTTGCAATGGTTTTATACACCAAAACCAAGTATTCATTAAACTTTATCACACAATAGAAATGAAAAATTGTCTAAGTTTATGTTAAGTGCTCACATTCTGAGTGGAACATCAGGATCGGGTCAGAACAAAAGTATGGTTACATTATGATAACAATGACAAAAGTTCAACAAAATCGGCCAGAATCAAGCAAATAGTCCACCTGATTGTAAGTGGTTGTGGAAGTGGAATCAAAGTTCACCTTAATACTGGCTCTAATATTGCATCAAATAACATTTAATTAAAAACTATACATACAGTGTGTTTGTCATAAAGTATAATATTATATACCAAGAAGCTGTTCATCTTCATCTTCAGCCTTCGACAACTGTGGGATGGGCTTCCTTGGAATAATGAGGATGTGAGTAGGGGCCTGTGGGTTCACATCGTGGAAGGCTACACACTGAAAATATCTTATTATTAAAGACAACTAATATATAATTAACATGTCAAACTCGATGCAAGATTTATTTAATTCATAAAAAATGCATAGTCACAATGTAGAATTCTTCATAAAAATTTAGTTAGCAAATAAAATATATTTTTATTGCTTGATGAACAAGGGCGTTTAAAAAGTTTAGGTAATGTTCAATGCCTGGAACCCTCGAAATATTTACTACCATTGTTATATAGGTGTAGTATTACATTACCAAGGATTTATATTAAATAATCAATATAAAAAAATTGCTAAATCGCTTGTGCAATTTTATATCGGCAGTCATATTATAATGAATATAAATGCTTTAACTAGCGCTCACCAATAAATAGATTTTAAAAATAGAAACAATAAGAATGAAACAGCTGACAGACGGTGTCCAACTAGCCGGGCTGGTTCTGTAGTAATTAAATACAGATTACAATTAAAAATTGCATACCTGATCATCTTTGTACGCGAACTTTGCCGGTATTTCTCCATTTAAAATCTTTGAAAATATAGTATCACCACTTTTTGAGGCGGTTTGGGCTAACGCTACTTCATCTGCATCCATCGCCGCCATTTTTGATTTCTTTATTCACGTTCAGTTTTAACATTGACTTTAAATTGATGTTTGACATTATAGATGTTGCAAGTATCAACTTCATCTACATCTGATTTTTGTTTGTGCATTTAAAAATAATATACAGAGCCAATAAATAAATTTTGGTTTGTGTAAAACGTTCCTAGAATAGGGGTAGTGTACATTTTTCACTTATCAATATGACCAAGGTTACTTTGAAAAGGATTATGCACAAATGCGTAAGTTAAACTATACATTAGAGGTTTTGTTGTAAGTTTATGATAAACAATTAAATAATTTTACAATTTTTTGAAAAGATTTTAAACAATTTAAACTATGGTAATAGTTAAGAAACTTTACAAAAGATTTTTTAATTTATTTAACACATGTTCTGAAACATTAATAAGTCATAATTTATTCACAAATAAATATTAATTATAACCTGCTTCCTGGACCACTACACCAAATCATATGATGCAAGGCCCTACCAAAAACGTGTAAACTTTTCAACTGGCCAGCCCGAAAGTCTTCGTCTACAATAACATGATATCCGTTTCCGATGAGACCTTTTTTCATTGCTACATCTTTCGCTACCAATAGCAGATGACCTGAAATGAAATACAGGCTTGAAACTGAACTAAATAAATATGAAATACAAGATTTCAGTGATTTCATAAATTGTTCATATTGTTTCCTGTTATATCAAAATAAGTATAATGGATTTTCATTAAAGTATTTTAAGGTTGATTTCTTTCTGTTCCCTATGTGTCTAGGCATCTTGGTCTTTGATCATAAAATGGATTTTGTAGAAGTTGCAACAATGTACAGAAACGAAGTCATGAGTATTCGTAACGTAACCTCTCGAAATTAAACACAATAAACATTTTGCTATATTAATCTATCCAAATGGCCAATACATCTGCCTCCCGCCAAGCACTTCTACCCACCCTGTATGCCGTCATTAATGACCACTCTGAAACCATTTTTATTCAGTCTTCTTGCTTCTTGCAACTGTCAGGAATCTATCTGTTATTATTATACACATACATATCATTCACATTTATTCGTAATTCTATGATGTGAATAGACTTCAATCAGCAGTATCAATAGTTGTCAGAAGTGAAAGCGTGTAGGCTTGGCTACACTAATGATCATTTGCGTATGTATTGCATGCAAGACGATGTTTTCAGAGTCTAATCCTTTTGAGATATGTTATTTATAAGGGTTAATATATCAAATGCCAGTTAAATAACATTACCTAGAATTTTTTCATCTTCAGGCGAAGCATCGGCCAAACGAGGAATAAGTTTTTTAGGAACAACAAGAAAATGCACTGGTGCTTGAGGCCTATTCTCCTCATCAAACGCAACACACTGAAAGTAAATTAATGCAACAAAGTTGAAAAACCACACGGATATTCTATATATCATATTATTTATGTATATTATATATTGAGTAAAAATTCAAAGTATAAGGCAAAAACCTTAGAGTCCGAAGCTTTAAATTAATCTGTGCCAAGGATACTGTCCTTTTAATATATTCATCTATGGACCTTATTACTTATCTAGCACAAATACAAAACGCAATTTTATTCTGTTTTGTTTTTGTGTTTGATTCAACAATATCAAGTTTAAACTGATATCCAGGATTAAATATTTAATTAATATTAAAAGAAAGTTGCAGCTCAATATAACAGCAACATTCAACGCATTTATGACCACGGGATTAAAAGCAATTTTCAGATGAAATTTTCCGTGTATCAAATAAACAAGACTTAAAATACAAAGTCAGTTCTCACCTGATCATCTTCGTAAATAATTTGTTGCGGAGGTTTACCATTGAAAAACTGTTTGAAATCCATTCCAGTTGTTTTAAATATTACGCTCGAACAATAATAATAATAACTTCAGTAGTCTCCCGCACAAATACTGAAAAGTTTTAGTAATCAATTAATACACAGTCACAGAGTTTGCATATTTTTTAAATATATCACAGATAAGTGGACATCGGATGCGATGTAATTTTTTGACAAACTGATTGATTTGTATAATTACTGACAAATGATGACTATATTTTAATCCATATCTAATCACGATGACTGCACAGAAATAAAATGTCATTGTTTTGTTATAAAAATCCTTATGGAACTTAGTATCGTATTTTGTCCTTGGACTAGCGACGAATTAACAAATAGAACCAATATTATTTAGTAATTCATATTTAATGATTATAAATAAGTTACTATGTTATTATACGAAATAAATGTGTAAATACATTACTAATCTATGTATTAAAGCCGCTACTATAAATATACGCTTCTCCTAATTGGCGCCTCTCCTCCCGGTCCTTAGTATTAGACGACTTTTTCTTAATCGTCGGCACGATGCACTCCTTTTTCTTACAATCAAATCTTCAATACACACTACTAACTTGAGGATTTCAAATAATACTCTTTGTTGTAACTGTGTTGCACTTTATTTTCCAACACGACTTACTTTCTCGAAAGGCCCATTTTTGTGATTTCGGTCATCAGCCTAATTGAAAGTCGAGTACAAACTAGATTTGAGAATGTGCAGTTCTCAACGGAAAGAGTCAATTGAGGTACTAGAATATATTCCCGCTTTATTCAGTTATTAGATTTATTTAATGTCTGTAGCATTAACCTTCTGAATATTAAGACTGCCCGCTTTTTGCAAATAGTCTACCCAGCTTGACGATCAGTTAAACTAAATCGTCAAATGTCAACCCTGTAGCCCAACCCAAGATATCAAATTATGAATTGGTGTTAATCATTATGCGGATAGTATAACTTCAGCGTGAATGTTTGTGTTTTGTATATTTCTAAGTATACTAAGTGTACTGGGTCCCAATCAACAGTCCGAGGTTACCGTTTGGTAGTGCAAACCTCTGCAATAATATATCTCATTTGATTTTTTATATATTTCACTAATTTATATGTTAACTAGCAAACTGCCCTCGTTTCGCTTCAGAAAAACTACGCCTTAGATTATTTGTAACTTTTTAATCTATGGACGCATTGCAATGAAACAAACTTTAAGTATTAAATGACGCTTACTGCAACACACGAGTGACAACTATATAATGCAATCGGTTGTTTCCGAGATAAGCGCGCACAAGCACTCAGACACACAAAAATTCTAACAACTATTGTTTTGTGTTCTATTGCGTCAATAAAGGCCCCTAATAATGTTTTACTTATATATCGTTCTTGTACAGAAAGTGATGTGTTAGAATTTTATTATTAGTATAGATGAGTGTTTACAAGCACGCAGGTTTACGAGTTGTATATTATTCACGTTTTTATTCGACCACATTATACCAAATATATTAATCTATCTCTGAGGTGGGCACTTAAAGAAACATTAAGAAAATGTCATAATTGTGGTATCGGATAATACATCTGTTATGATAAAAGTTGAGACGAATTTAAAATGTCGTCAACTTGGTTAGCTCCTAGCTATAGAAAACCTTATACTTAACTCAGAAGAAACTTACTATACTTAACCTACAAGATGTGGAATATGAAAATAATTCGTCAAGTATTTAAATTGTTATATTCAACTTTGAAATTTTCATACTCATCGAGAGAGGAAATGGTTGATATACGGACAGGGGTCGTAGGAAGTAATTTGGTTGCAAACGATCTCCCTTACATCCCCCTAACGTATTGCAAACATATTTCCAATCAGCCTGTATACAATTATTCATTCCAAAGTCGGGGCGAGCCCGCACTGGCATTCCGTGTTGCGGATGCGATGATCACACATAAACATGTAATGACAAACACCCAAAACTCGTGATGAGTAAAACGACATAAAAACAAATAAATTGTATAATTCATTACAATTTCGTAACAGTATGTACAGCGTAATTGGTTGGAGTTATACGTAAATGAATCATCAGCTTAGTAAAAAAAATGATATTCATTTATTTTCGTTTTGTCGTATTTCTGTTTATTGACAATGGAAGATATAAATAGAATGTGTTGCTGAAGTTAATACACAAGTTATATCATACAACTATAATAAAATCACCGTGTTGTATATATATTAGTACTTATATAGAGGCTCTGGGAATGTATTTTAAAATCATTGTAAAACATGCAGTGCACCTAGTTTTTGTATTATTTAATATACAAAGTTATTGTCTTCAGTAATATTTATGGTATTTAAAATGTTTGAACTATTCCAAGTCGAAAAAGGGAGTCCCGGCAGTAGCTATAACAAATTTCATACTACTTCCCGCTAATATATGTCAATGTGTTGAACATAGCTTGTAAGTAGCACTTCAACTAACTATTAACTATGTAACTTACTGTTATAGTCACTTGAAGTTAATTTTTATGACTTAAAATCAAATGTAATAAAAGTACATTTGTGATTTTACTGTATCATGATAACATAGATAGTTATATTAAATTATTACGAGGCCATTCTGCTTGAGAACACAACTAGACAAGTTCTGCCTTAGTAATATTCACCTGTATTACAAATCCTAACTAAATAAAATAAATTTATTTATAATGATGTTTGTTAGTGTGGAACGTGACGTGAAGTTGTATAATATTTATGAAGATTCAATTTGAAACGCTTCAATAAAACATTTATTAAATTCTATAATTAAAACCCGATCTGAAGTATGTCTCAACCTTGAACAACCTAAGCGGCCTGCGGTATTAAAAATAAAAATGATAATACTTAAAACAAATGATTCTTTTATGCATAACACCATTATCTATGAATAATATAGAGTAGATCACAGTCTCAAAGAGTACAATATTGTTAGGACATTTCTTATTCAACAGTGCAATGTGACATTTAACTAAACGTTACTTATTTTTGATAGAAGTCAAAAGAAAAATATTCTATATACACATATATTAACCAAATGAAAATTTATTTGATATCTAAAGAGTAATTGTAAATGGAACATCCATAGACAAGGATGCAAACTAAACAGTAGAAAACATATGTAAAGATTAAGTTAACAAATTTAGGAATTCTTTGGGTAGTTCAAACATGAAATTTACTCGAACATCATTCTTAAAATTATGCAATATTATTTATTATATTAAAAAGATTTCATTATAATACCCGACGACAATTTAAATTGTTTTATATTCTTTAATTAATTGCCGCTTTGTTTTTCGTGAAATTTTGATCAAAATATGCTATTTTCATGTTATATTTACATTATAATCATTCTAAAAGTAACAAACCTATTTATTTATTTTAATAATTATTCAAGGGGACTCATGATTAAAGAAAAGAAAAAAGGAAATTTTGATAAAACTTACAAACGTGTTATTTTTTTTTTTGGCAGATTCGCTGTGACAATGATCCATGCAACTTGGTCGACATATTGGAAATAATTAAAATGTATCGTGAGTACCCGTTAAATAATAAAATGTATAAATTCTGCAATGACGTTAGTTTAAAATCATATGTGTTAATTATTATTCTCAAGCAAATATATTTTTATAACAGTGTATCGCATTCCCACCGACATACAACATATTTGAATTTCGCAGGATACATATATGGCATCCTCCTTAATAAAAATGTTACCAGATACAATCAATAAAATATGTTTATCCAAATTATACAATAAACAATTAATATTAAAAACAATTAAATTATTTAACATTAACGATTGACAGGGTTTTAAGAAAAGATCGACAATACTCATAGATTATCATCTCACAACAGGCCGAGGGTCATCAGGAGAGAGGTCATCATGAAAACTTAACATCTGAACTGTACGCAACAGAAGACTTGCACACGATAAAATATTTGTAAATCGAATCGAACGTGAAGATGTGCTGGGGAGTTGTTTTCTCCGTTTCTTTTCTTCAATGTTAAAATGCCTCTTCAAAATGGTAGCCATGCAAAACACAACGTGCAAGTGTATTTACAAAATTATATTTTTCAATTGAATTTATATTAGATAACAGCTGAATTTCATTAATATTCTTGGATTGAAAAAATACTTCGATAGTAACTTATTGAGCGTAAAAATTGGATAATTGTATTTTTATAATCAATATATGAATGATCATTGTTTTTTTTAAATATTGACATGGAACTCTTTTAGAAAATGTTTTCAACATTGAAAACAGGTTTACTATTTATTTATGAATACAGTCTTAAATCAATCTATTCGAAAACCAAAATAAATTCGATTTGTTTTCGTAAGAAAGGCAACTGTCCCTCTATAAATATACGATGAAATTGAACTCAACATATTAAGTAACCAGATGCAGGTACGGACACATGCCTATGTATTATTTATGAACGCGGAAGAGTGTAAGAGGGAGGAGAAGACGGATAGACCGAGCACCTTTCACACGATCCGTCTGAATAACTCTCGAAATTATAAGAAACGAATGATTGTGGAGGTAACCAATGGTACTTTGAGAGTTATTGTGCGACCACACACACACACACACACACACACACACACACACACACACACACACACACACACACACACACACACAGAGGTAGAGACATATATATACTATATGTATTTATATATATCTGTATGATGACTGAAGTAAAACCATACTGTGAGAATACTCGTAATGTGCCTCACGACCGTTACTATCGAGGGACAAGTCATTGATATCCGTTGTGCTTAGTTCTTTAGCTGCCTGTTTATCTATCCCTCGTCTAGAGTGAAACCACGTTTTGGTCGGAGATAACCAATAACCATAAGCCATCGGATGCACATGTTGTACACCGACCACATGTTAGTGCCGGGTGGTACGTTTGCGTGTTTGTCGGTTATTAACAAACAATATTTACAATTTATACTATAATTTACTATTCACTGGTACGTGTGGGTCGTTTTTGACCCCAAATATCTTCTTTATTACATCAAAGCGACAATGTTTCCAAATCACATTACACCTACACTTGGGCGAGTTTTAACACTTAACGCCTCGGGGTCGATGTTACCCCCAACTGGGGTCATACTTGGTCCACTGGTAGCTGGGCGCGAGGTACACCCTCCTGCCTCGTATGTGACAGGACACGATGCCATTATATGCCGTTCTGGGTATGCCGCTCTGGAAAATGAGAACACCTATTATTTATTCTTAGTTATTAAGTCATTATTTATTAAGTCTTAGGAGATATTTCTAACTGTAAACAAGATTATTAAGTAAATATATATATTTTGAGTACAATACGCGGGTGTTTCGGCACGGGCGGCGGTGGTGGTGACCACATACTATCGAGCTCCTATGCCTCATTATTTGTTTTAATTTATTTCATTGAAACGTGCAGCGTTCTGTTGTGGGGCTCGGAGTTCGTTTTTACAATAAGGTTCCAAAGTTGATACGTCAGTTGCCCATCGGAACTTTTCAGCGACGCGTTAAAGCACTGCTTTTAGGTAAAGGATATTATAGTATAGAATATACGAACGATAAGGACCATACTGATTCTTGTGTTCTTCACAGACAATATATCTGTTGTGAACATTGAAATGTGTTGGATTGTATTTATATGATATAGTTATAGATATTATGTTGACTGTCATTCTGTTTTATTAGTTCTTTGGAATAATTTCCTTCTTCTGGAATGGTTGTGCATCGTATTAATATAACTTTCGAAGATATTGTTTTACTTCAGTTAAATTTTTAAATACCACAACTATCGTGAGTACCCGGTGTCTCTAATTAAATTCTAATAAAGCTTTTAGTCGCACTGAAATCACAACGTCAATCGTGAGTACCAGCTCTCGAACATAACACTCAACTGACCCTGAAGTCGTCCATGAGGCCGAGCTTCTTGGCGGCCTTCTGGTAAGTCTTCGCGTCGGAGTACGGCACGCGGACCGCGGGGTCGACCCCCGCTCCGGCCGCGGCGCTCTCGGCCGTCACCTCGGGCAGCGCGGGCACCAGCGAGGCCAGGCTGGCGTCGTACCGCGACTGGCGGTAAGATACGATAATGATTATTAGAGATTAGTGATGACAATGAGGTATGATAAATAACAATTGACTACCTCCTTAACACAGTCGGGTACATACCACGCGAGGAGTTCCGGGTTTGATTCCGTGACAGGAAAATGTTCGTTTACATTTTCTATCGTACGAGGGATCCTACGCGTTAGCGCCCTACATGGGAGGCGGCCCATGCGTGGTGAACCGGGACCAGAGGGATTCGTTGCTCGGGTATTTTACTAGAGGGAGTCAACGGCACCCTGATGACGTAACCCCCGCTGTTGAGCGGGGAATTCGTTTTATATGCGTTGGCGATGTCATGTTTGTGATACGTCCATGCCCCTCACAGCACAGGGGATCCTAGTGTGTGTGTGTGTGTGTATGTGTGTGTGTGTGCGCGCGCGTGCGTGTGTGTGTGTGCGTCTGTGTGTGTGTGTGCGCGCGTGCGTGTGTGTGTGTGCGTCTGTGTGTGCGTGCGCGCGTGCGTGCGTTCGCGTGCGCACGCGTGTTTGTGTGTAAGTAGAGTATGGTGTTCATACAATCCATACATACTTCCAATAAAGTTGTATCAGTCTTTGTTATTGATATAGAAAAAAGAATATATATCTTTCTTCGTTCTTTTCCTTGTCCTGTTCTCAACGGTTGTCTAGAAGTAGTCGCTGTTCAACAAAGACAGCGCCTGTCGCGTTATTTCTCGCAAGATGAACTCTAATTGTTCTAATATTGTTACTGTGCGTCAACTTATAATATTATATTTTTAATTTACATTTGGTGTTGGCAAAAACTTTAGGAGGCGAAGGTGAAGTCAACGCACCTTTATCAAATAACCGAGATCCAGTTTGGTGAACTCGACGAAGTCTTCGTTGAGGTGCATGTACCTTAAATGCTTGTCGAAGAACTGACCTTCGCTCACGCCCACCTGAAACATGCGTTGGAAAAATTATATATTTTTAATAATAAAAAACCCACGACTAATAAATAATCCAATGAACGTTCACACGCTCACACCCTCGCACGATTCCCTTTGTTGTGTGTGATCTGAGAACAAACATCTTTATTCACATAACGATCTACACCGGCCGGATATCGAACCCGGAACCGCCCGCTCGGCAGGCGGGGTCGTAATGACCGGTGGTCCTTATACCATCCACGTGAGGAGATACCGGGAACTGCAATCTCGCTACTACACACGGCTGGACACAGGCATCCGACCGCTCCGTACCGTGTCCGTCACAAGACTGACTTTGTTCGTGACAAACTTTAACAACTACCCTCCCCATCGACTGACCAGTCGACAACTACTGAAGTTAGTTACCGGTATAAACTAAAAAATTAAACTTATATCAGATATTGACTAACCTTCCCAAACGAGTACGTCCTCGATATTTCAGGTCTAATACACGCTCGCCCCTGAGTATTCTCGGGGTTCCGTAACCAGTCATCGAAGAAACTGCAAACACACATTACATGCCGGTCAAGTACGAACGTTGCTGACCTAAAATTGTTATGAGTTTCATAAGAATTAGTCATCGCTTGCTTCGGTGAAGGAAATCGTTGTGAGGGATCTTGCAAACATGTTTTGCATAACGTTCACAAAAGTGTGTGTAGTCTGCCAGCTTGCACTTGGCCGGCGTGGCGTGCTATGGCCTTAACCAGGGATGTTATGAAGCTGTGTAACCGTAACCGAAACTATCGGATAATCGAAATAAAAATATATCCGAAACAGTAACCGATAAAATGGTTCGGATAAATTTGGATTGCGGCAGTCTAAACAAAATTCATTACGACAGACTCTCACCGGCCGCCACATACACTCCACGACCACGTACACTAGTCGCGTAATTCTCATTTTTGATAGTTTTAAATTTTTAACGCTATTATTATTTTTCTATGAACATACCTCGTAAATATACATATTTTTTTCCATGGCGTAAATCATCTAATATACGTAACCGAAACAATCTGATAATCCGAAATAATTTCATACCCGTAACCGTAACCGAAATCCGTAAAATATTATTCATATATCCGTATCCATATCCAGATCTGAAATTTCATATCCATTACGCCCCTAGTCTTGGCCCCTTTGATTGTGTCAGGAGGGGGACACGAGCCAAACATTGGGGCATTTATGGGTCGTAGTGATTACGATGATGAAGTCTGACTTGGACCAGTGCTATATCCAGTAACCTATTTGTGGCCAAGTTTAACAACTTAGAACGTGGTCTGTAACCAATATGATAATCTATATTCCTGTTTACTTTTTTTTCACAATTCAGTCTACTCTATGCCTCCTAAGAATTATTATCGGTCAGCAACGCGTTAGTGACTTTCCTGGTTTTGCATGTTCTTGAAATGCAACACATGACATATTGGTAACAAATACAATTTGAAAGTCTGTATTTAAGTTTAGAATAGTACTCAATAAGTAAGTGGCATACAATACTTAAGGCGCACCTAAATACAAAATATATAGTTTTTTTAATTCTTGTCGGTCTACACGGGCAGGCAGTTGCGTTTCTTGGCCCGATTCGACTCCAAAACCACTGAAGAGTTTTGTTAATATTTTCAGGGATTGTCGTGAGTTATTACACCCAGTGCACAGGCTATGTCACATTGCGATATCACAGTAGGTTATAATATACAGTATCAGCGTTAACGTGGCCGAGCGGTCCCGTTTAAAGAAACCCTTTACACCGCCGAATGGATTAAATTAAGAATACTTTGACATGGGACTTAATAATAATTTAAATCCAACATCAAAGTCTGGAAACGAGGAAACCGGTTCCGCGCAGGTTTAAACTTGTTCTGTAATTGCCATGTGTTGTTTTAAAGGATCTGCTGAGGAGTTACTTTCGCTTTTCCTTCTCATCAATGTCAATGCACCTTTCGAAACGGCAGTAGAAGCAAAAAATGACGTGCACAAGTGTACTTACAGGATACCTAAGCGATTAAATGATTTTGAACTTTAATTTGAACGACTGTTTGTTTGTAGCAAAGAGTTAATTTCATCGACAGGATCTTCGCGGCGTCAGCATATCCGATATCAAATGAATATAATAGCAGTCAACATCGAATATTATCTTGACCTAAATTATCAGATAATACCTTATCAGAACACGCCCCGAAATAAGATAAATTTCCTAACCCATGAGTTGTTTTTACTTTGCCTCCGTAAGTCCAAGCCAACGTCCCCAGCCCGTGGTACACCGTTAACGGCGGATTAGGCTACAGCGGAATATCCAACCCGTTGGAGGTCGCTGGGCTGCGTCATCCAGTTTACTCTCGATGAGACCAGCATGGCTAGCTACCACCCTCCGTGTTTCGGTCGCAGTGGCCGGGAGCCAGTGACAACGGCAGTATCACGCTTCGTCTCCGGTCGGTCCACGGGCGACAGTGACCACTTTCCATCGGGTAGCTCGTCTGGTCGTTTCTCGAGTAGTCGGTCCATGGCACTGTGGTCCTATTGGCCACGGACAACAAAATAGTCAACGAAATCCATGGTACTATGGATATATGTAATTGTCACTTGAACAAATTTACAATAGTAATATTGGTTATCATAGATTATTGTAAAAAAATGAGATATATTTTTAGCAGGCAATCGCAATAAAAACCAGATACCGATAAGAACCGCCTGGAGCACACAGGCGACTCTGTCATTGCCTGCGTTGTGTATGTTCTATTATTTCAGTTGGTACAGACGCGCGACGCGTAGAAATTTCTAGACGGTCCGGAAATCGGTATAAATAGCTAGCAGGACCGCCTGCGTGACGTAGCGCCCCCCTCCCCTAAGGAGGTTCGCGTCCGATGTCGGTTTAGAAGCCGTATGGCCAAAACCAACTCCGGGTGGTGTTAAGTCGGTAGAATCCTAGG
>DWPT01001767.1:0-17721 GCA_018251895.1 Agathymus mariae mariae
ACTCGTTGTTCACCTATCACAGATGTGCAGTAACTTTATTGGGGGTGCCTAATACTTTTGGCCAAGGCTGTATATTAAACTATACTAATATTATAAAGAGAGTGTGCGGGTTCTATGAGTTTGTGCGTATGCGGAGGATAATCTAAGGAAAGAAAGTCACCTATTGCAAAAATTATTTTACTACTTGAAAGGTATATCAATCCTGTTGGCTATAGGCTATACGTTACGTAAATTTCTTAATCCTTTATTTTAACGGAAACGCTAATCGGCCCCGACAGGCCCGTCGTTGATTGTCATCGATATCAGTCGATAAGCTTTATTCAAAGCTATCAGCTACTAACGCCCCTCAATTACAAATGTAAATCCGTTTCCATGATCCGTGACATGGACACATATGACGACGACGACCTGTCTCCCAACCGCCCGCTCGCCTGCGGGATGGGAGCGAGGGAGGGGGGTATTGGGGTGTCAAGGGTCACCTATTACCCGATCTGAAACTAGGGAGGACCCCGCCGTTGGGCAGGATTGGACACGCACTCGTAGTACATGACTGGCGGGTCGTATATAATGCATGGTGCTCGTTAATTAGGGCTCTAGTGGCCAATCGGTAAGTATGTCAAATTGCCGTAAACTTTCTCGACGAGATATCCAGCCGCAGCAGTTATTTATGTGACAGATTGAAATTTGAAATTAGAAGTGAGGAGATATGGGTACTTGAGCATATTTTATAGATTAATAATAATTGACTTTATTCGTTTTACCTTTGGCGTCAACGCAGCCAACTGAGGGATCGACTTGATGTCGCCGCGGAGAGCCGCCTGGTGCGCTGCGCGACTGCATCCCAACGCGACCTGGGCACATCTGTAGACAGAGAGATTTTAGATGATTATTAGCCTAAGATTCCTATTAAATAAGATATTATGTTAAGAAATAGTAAAAAATTTAAAGAAATAGAAGATTTTTTAGTTAGAAGTTTCTTTAGTTAGTCCAAGTTAAATGAACTAGGAAACATTTTTTTACATTTTCATTCGGTCCATCCTTTTTTTAATATAAGTATCTATTGTTTTTGTTTAATATTATTCTTGGGTAATTAATGTACTTGTTTGTATATATATTAATAATATAATATAATAATCACCGACACACGGCACCTATTTGACAATTCTTCTACCCTTTGAAAGGTACATTATTTCGAATGAACATATGTATTATGTCAAGGGTATGTGTATAAAAATTGTTCAACCCGAACGAAGTCGGGGTGGGTCGCTATATAAGCAGACAAAGACAAAATAGATCAATACAATTTTTTCCTCTCTATGTCAATATATTTTTTTATTTCGCTTGGTAGCTACCGACTGATTTACTGTTACCAAATTAAAAAAAAATGGTAACAGAACTGTATTTAATGATTAAATTCGAATGGTCGATGAGCAGGCCAGCAGCAGAGCTATACAAATGTTAAGCGGCTAGTGTTCCACTTCTAACTCGATAACACGTCACAGACAGTCGTGTGGTACATGACCTCTGGACCTGCCAATTAAACGGACAGTCGGCGGTGTTATAATTGACTTACGTAAACACTGGGAATATAAATTGATCTTGTTGTTTTTAATTGAATTTATCAAAACAATTTTGAAATGTTACAAAATGATTATTTGTGATATATGGTTCCCAGGGTTCGCTGGTATGTAGAGGGTGTATGTATAACATATTTAATATTGAATTATTTCGGCTCGTACGAAGAAATGTCGTATCAACAAAACACACAATATCCGCCGTCAATGCGACCTCAAGCAGTCGAGCCGCTCACAATCACAGGCACTAACAAGCAAACCAACCAATGTGAATATGATACGAATGAACTAGATTCTAGATCATCGATATTTGTGGTGCACATTCCGCAAATACGCTGTCAGCACACAACAACAACAATTTACTAATGTTTGGATGGCTCGCGCGTTCCACACGTGGAATAATATAATGTAAGATTGGTAATTTTATGTAACAATTATTTGTTTACCAATGTCAATTGTCATAAGTATTTTTACACACTTCAAACTTTTAATACGATTATATTAGCTTGACCTGTATGTATGCTTGTAACGGAATCTTTCAATGTTATTTTCACCAATTTCGAGTCGTTTGATCAGCTTGAAAATTTGCACAGAGGTCAAGGGTCGATGATAGTACAATAATTTCATAGTTTAGTTAGGATGACGTGACTAGAATCATCTGTATAAAAAATATATATCTAGATTAGATCGTAGGTTAGGTGTTTACCATCCACAGAACGATGGTAATGTCATTCTTCTTTATCGATATAGTTAAAAAAAAAATTGAGACTCAAAATTAAGAAAATATATTATTATTTGTTTAAAACTAAAAAAACACGCTTTAATAGCAAACTAAACCAAAAAATAGAATGTTTTTTAAGTGTAAAAAGAGTTTGTGTGACAGCAATAGAAAGTCCAATAATTAATATGGAATAATATTAATTAACACATGCCCATGTTCATAGGGAATAACGTAATAAACAGTAAAATAATTGATCACATAGATGGCGTGGTTCCATTACCTTACATTACATTACACACAAACTCACACTCTCACCTTGTAATATTAATATAGATAATTTTTAAGTTGCAAAATTCATTTATCAACATAAGCTTTAATCGATGCTATGTATATTTGTCGCAGCTAAGCATTTTCTTTTTTTCTTTTGACCTTATCGTGGCATGAGTCGCGCCTTCCACCCGAACACCATCACAGTTATCGGCTCCAAGGTGTTGGTTCTTGCAATGCTAATTTCAAAACTCAAAATATTGGACAATATCGAAAAAATATACGCACTAATGAAATCAGTCGACTTACAAATTATACTTTGAAATAAAATTTGTCTGAAAATTCATTTCATTTTGTTTAAAATTTTTTAATTCATTGATAAAGTAATTTATTTAATTTGAAGAATATATCAAATCTACCCCGGGACATTTATTATCGCGGAAAATTATTTTACATAAATTCATTTACTTTTACTGATGCCTGAAAATCTGAAAGTTTGATATTGCTGAAATTTAACGGGCATGAAAAAAATACGATGAAAATCTATATTCATATTGGACAATAAGCCAGTCTGAAGACTTAGACGCAACGTGGCCGCTGACTGTTCTGGAGTTTGTAGTCGCGCTGAGATTGCATTCAGTTGACGGGTCATAATGAACGATAACTATTTTTTTTATTTATCATCTAGAAGAAAAATATTAAAGCATGTCAAAACTACTTACTGCGCTGTCTTCTTCACGTAAACTTCGGGGACGATTTTAAATTGTAACATTTTGAATAATCCTATTTGAAAAATAAATAGTATACTAAAATAATATTTGAGACAATTTTATATAAGGATTCTAGTTAAATATTTTCAAAATTACTGAAGCTGAACAGGAATATAAGCCACCTATAAAATCTTATATATTGTCTATCACCCATTTAATAATTAGAAGTTTGGAACTTCGCTTTACGAGAACGAATGTTTGCATAAGCGCGGGAATTCAATATATATCGAGGGAGTGCGCGCACGGCGCGCTCTGATTGGCTGACTCCACGGGCGGGTCACTGACGTATCTCAACTGTTCTATTATTACAATGCGAACAACACGCGTCGCAGCACAGACGCGATAAAAACAAGCTTGTACTCTTCATTCGTAAATGTTCTACGTGTACGTGACTTGACCATATTATAAACAAAAGTGGTTTGAAATTGAACGCAGCGGTTTCATCAGAATCTTGTTTAAAGCTCAAGGTAATGTTGCGACATGTGGACAGGACATTACTATATACGTAACTTTCTTTGTTGTTGTGCAAAATACCTTTGGTACGACTAACGGTATTTTTTTCAATCTGAGGTTTATTTGTACATATTAATATATTTTAATTGCAATGGGAATAATGATAAAGACATCGTGCTACAGTCAGCAGAAGTGAAATATCTTTTTGTATTGTTATTGATAATTGATTATTCAGAGACAAGTTTGATACAACTATAGATAGTCGCTGTTTTCACACGAGTAACTATTAAACTAGTGGCCTGCGAAAACTTCGTTCGATTCGAGTATTAGTATTATATCTTAGTAGATATAACGTATCTGCAATCAATATGTTTCCGGAGATTACTCTCCAACACAAATTCACAAAATTCTCTCTCTTTACAAAATTAGTACACATTGTCAGCTATTATTTATCAAACAATGTACAAAGTTTATAAAGGATGAACTATGACTCGACTATCAAACTATATAAATTACACTGGTGTAAAAATGATAACAGATTTGTAAGCACGAAAAAGATGCGCAGTTGGTTATTCAATCGCCAATTTATTAATTAACAAGGAGGGATAAATAACAATAAGGAAGCAAATATACGATACCCAGAAGTTATCTTTTATGGAATTCACCCTAAGATTCATATGAGAATAATTAACAAGGGCAACAAAATGGATTGTATGTCAAGACCAGAAATGTGTTATTTGTAAACAAGTCTATGATAATATCGATACAGTAGCGAGAAACACAACAATGTCATTTAAATCAGCACACGTGATCGTCGGAGACTGCAATTGAAACGCTGTTGATATATTCGTGGAGTATATTATTTATATTATAAAGAGAGAGTGCGACTTTAGTGAGTTTAGTGTAACCATAAAGTAATTTCTTGAATCGCGGCGCCTACTTGAAAAATTATTTTAGCTTTCGAAACTTGCATTATTCGGGATGGACATAGACTATATATCAAGTGTATATCTGTAATAGTTAATTGTTGATCCTGAACGATATCGGAATGGGCCGCTAGAAATAAATAAATTTTAAGTTGATCCTGTTTGAACAAGGACAATGGAAAGGTTTCTGGACATACTAGTCTTATTAACATAGTAATTCCGATCAACCAAAGACCGGTTGGGGCGTGCCGATTTGTTACGTAAATATTTTTGGTGACATTTAAGTTTTGGAATTAGAATCTAATTATATCTATTTTCAACTTCTATTATAAAGTAAATTTTATATTATGATTATTTATATTTTTTTTCTAGCATCATATTTGAAGTAATAGCATTATATATACATAGTATTATGTATTTTTTTCTCATAATGAAATCACTACAAACAAAACATGTATGAAAAGTGATAAGGCCACTTGTTGTTCCTGATCAGAAATGTCTTCATGTGGGCTAAAAGTTGAAAAGTGCTTCAGGGAGTTTCGATAATATTTTGATTAGATTAAAATTTATTTATTTTTTCTAACTTGGTCTAAATGTTAGTTAAAGACGAAAAAGTTTTCTAACGCAAGAGGTTACTACTTTAATGTAGTTGAATCGTATTGTACATTGATTAATTTTGTTTGAAAATGTATTATTTGTAATGTCAAAGTGATAAGCCGGTTCTTTGAACAACAGTACTGTTGAAAACGCACCCAACAATCAAATGCTGGCCAAATGTCATCTTTGTTATTTGTTTAACATATTTTTGTCTCTCTTTAAACATCTCGCTTTAAAAAAGTTGAATACTTTATATGGAATATTTTCAAATAAGTACGAATTTAGACATGGTTGCAAGTAGAATGGACTACCTACATCTTTATTACTCGTTAAAATCTCACGAATTTAAAGATCTATCGTAAAAATATCTATACCAAATTAAATAAACTACTTAAGTGTCCATTTTCGAATTTACTTCTTTAGTAAGTGTTCAATATTATAGGTCCCTTTTTATTTAATAAAAAGACAAATAAAATAAACCTTTGCAATCCGCAACGACCTCTTAACATTCACAGAGGCTCCTCGCGGCATCTCGGAACGCATTATGCTGTTGCGGTTAAATACTAACTGCGGATACGTTACACTGGTATCTGCTTACGCGCCAACATTATCTTCAACTGATGAAACTAAAACGAAGTTCGACGACCAGCTCGACCAGTCTCTTTGTGGGTTAAAAACTTCTGACCGCTTATATATTCTGGGAAACCTTAACGCTAGGGTTGGACAGGACAACGTTGCTTGGCCAGATTGTATCGGTGTAGCCATGGTATCGGTAAGTTAAATGAAAACAGACAGCTACTATGCGTTACCAATACCTAATTCAAAAGCAAATCATCTCGCAAAGTGTTCTCGAAACATCCTCGTTCTGGCCACTGACATCAACTACCAATCCTAACCAAAAATCCTGACCAAGAGGAAAAATCTCCGTGAGACCCTACACATGCATTCATATCATAGCGTTAAGTGAGACACAGACCACTCTCTGGTGGCTTCTCACGCTGCTATCACTACGACTACCTGCGTTAAGACACCGTATGAGCCCATCCCAAAAGTCACGTGAAGATCTTGCGTGTGCTAAAGCTGCACTAGTGGACTGAACTGTGCCAAAGTATTCAATTGTGCGCAGATGTGGGAAACTTTAGTGGTGTCCATGCTGGTGTCAAAAAGGCCCTCGGTCCTTTGCCTAAAAAAAGCCCACCTTGAAGCAGATGGCACGGTTATAACAGATAACCAACGCCAACTTAGACGTTGGGTAGAACATTATATTGATGTCTACTCAGTATCGGTTAATATAACGCCCGAAGCTGCAAATCGCGTGCCAAAATTAGCTACCTGGACTGAGTTAGACGATCTTCCTACTATATGGGAATACCACAAGGCTATCTAACAGCCTCAGACTGGAAAAAGTCCTGGAAACGATGGCCCCATATTGAAATCATCAGGCTCAAGTGCATATGCAATCTATCCTCCACAATCTGTTGTATAAATATTGAGAAGCGGGTTATATACCATAGGATATGCGCGATGCTAACATCATTACCCTATACAACGGCAAAGGTGACCGCGGCGATTGTAATTATTATCGTGGAATATCCCTTTTATTCTTATTCAGACTTCAAAATATCGCTGACCTTATATATCCAGAAGCGCAATGTAGATTCCGCTCCCAATGGTCCACAACAGAAATGATCTTTAGACTTCGTCAACAGCAAGATAAATGTAGAAAGCAGAGAAAACCCCTGTTCGTAGCGTTAGTAGATCTTAACAAAGCCTTCGACACCGTAAGTAGGGATGTACTTTTTACTGCACTTCTCAACATTGGGTGCCCTCCAAAACTCCTAAGCCTCATTAAATCTTTTCACGAGGACATGAAAGGTTCTGTTGTTTTGAACGGCAATACATCCGAGCCGTTCAATATGCGTAGAGGTGTTTGCCAAAGCTGTGTGTTGGCTCCTACCCTGTTTGGTATGTTCTTTTCATTGCTCTTTAAAGTAGCTTTCAGCAATGACGATCAGGGTATCCACCTGCACACGAGGACTGACGGGAAGCTTTACAATCTTTCGCTTCTCAAGTCTAAGCGGAATCGTGAAGACTTGTTCGTCGATAACCTTCTGTTCGCTGACGATGCAGCTTTCCTCTCCAATTCTGAACGTGAGCTTCAATACATTGTTGATATTTTCCCACGCGTGTACTCTGTTCTTAATGTCCGTTAATGCTAAGAAAACTGTATTGCTAGTCCAAGGCGCAGAAGCGCCAAATATCATGCTTGGTGGTAATCCCTTTCCTGTAGTCGACAAGTTTTGCTATTTGTGGCCGACTGTGTCAAACAATCTCACGCTCGATGCTGTGATCGATACAGGTATTGGTAAAGCAGCGATCATGTTTGGCAAGCCGAGTATAAGAGTATGGAACAACAAACACCTAAGCACAAAAATATTGTCTACCAAACTTGCGTTCTGAGCATATTCTTGTACGGGGTTGAAACCTGGACATTTTACGCAAAACCGGAACGTCAACTCGCTGCATTCGAAACATCCTGTATATAGCTTGGCAGGACAGAGTCACAAACGACCAGGTTCTAGAAATTGCACAGCTGCTTAGCTTCACTGCCCTGCTTAAACAGAGACGATTACGTTTGCACCGAATGGACCCTTCTCGTCTACCGCGGCGTGTTCTGCTTGGAGCTGCGGCAAACGCCAAGAGAGGGGTAGGGAGACCTATGCTGCGTTTCAAAGATTACGCCAAGCGGGACATGGCTGCTTTTAACATCGATTTCAAAGTTGGGAGAAGATGTCCTGGACATAATGCTCCACAGGGATCTGCTGTGTCCGGTCCATGTCCAACAGGCCCGAGGGGGTGGAGGCCGCAGCCCAGGTGTTTACCACCGCAGTGCAAATAGCACAGGCGGTGGCCACCACCCAAAGCCGTGTAGAGTCTAATCGCATTGAGGCTGACCTAAATGTGCTGGTGGAAAGGTTGACTGGCGAGATGAGGGAGTGCCGAAGAGCCAGCTGGGAGATTGACTGAAATCTGGATAACATAGATTGAATAATACATTACAGAGAGACGCCATGCAACTAAACTGTCTAAATTAAACCGACTGTTGGACCGAAAGCGAATCAGGAAGGAAGGAAAATTAACAATTTTCATATTGTTCAATAGATTAACTTTTTGATGATTAAAATAATTAATTTATGTTATTTCGATGAACAAGAAATTTTATAAAAGCCGTCGAATACTGGGCGTGAGACGAAAATAGTTTAAAATGTTATATACGGAATTGACATTGACAATCTAGGTGAATATATCAACTGCAACGCATTACAGTTAACGTTATGCAAGTAAAATCGATATAAGGAAGCTTGATAAAAGTTTATTATTTCATTAATATGCAATACCAGCAAATCAAAAACAAAGTTCAGTTAACGCGACAGTTTTTTGGTACCTACCAATTAACTTACCTAAGTTATTGATGGAAAATCGATACAGATAAGAAAACTGTAACAGGGCCAAATCGGGAGGTTAAATAGATTTCGAAACTTTTAATGTTCATACACTTTGTTATCGACGCGTTCTGGACACAATATATATATTGGAAGAATATGAGCACAAACATATGCGATATTTAGAAACTAAACGAGAAATATATATAACAGATATAAAGCTTTATTACGTAACAATTAAAAGTATTATATGTACAGTAGAATAGTAACTTTTCTGTATTAGATAATGCAAACAAATACTTGTTGTGTTACATACAATTCTTAAATAGTTTCCTGTTCGTAGACAAAGAATCGAACTGGTTCTGACCTTCACGACCGGCTGCGCGGGTTGCGCAGGTGGCTTACTGACAAAGGGATCAGGAAACCAATCTGTATCAGCCAGAGGTACAATATTCAATATTGTATATTAATCTGGAATAGTTAGGGCTATATATATGTCGATAACTGTAACTTAAATAATAAACATTATTTGTCCAGTTGTGAACCCGCGCAGTGAACCTAAAAATAAAATCTCTCCGTCGGAACGCGTTAATCTCAACCATTATTGCATGGAATTTCATATGAGGTACCAATATTAAAGTCAAACATAAGGATATTTTTTTTTGTAAAAAGCCAAATGTGTACACGGGCCACCATATGGTTACTGGTTATTGCTACCCATGGACGCCCGTCACACCATCAATGCCTTTACAACTATAGACCATGTTATGGATATGAAATTTCGGATCTGGATATGGATACGGATATATGAATCATATTTTACGATATGGAATTATTTCGCAATATAAGATTGTTTCGGATAATTTAAATTATGGATATTGCAAAAAATATATGTAATGTATTTACAAGGCTTAACTTTATTTTTAGGTATTATGTAGTACTATAAGCACAAAAAAAACACTAGCCTTAAAAATTAAAAGATAAAAATGTCTAAAGATGAGAGCAGCCCGGCTAGTACACCGGCTCGGCCAACGAAAACCTGTCATAACTTTACTCTGCCCCTATCACAAATTATCCGAAACCTTTTTATCGGATTCGGTTAAGGTCTCAGATATATTTTTATTTTTGACACCCGATAACAAGTTGAGAGTCTCATCAGAAGTATGTAACATAATGTTAATGATGGAAAATAATGTTGCCAATAAAACTGGTCGGAACCGCCGACATGCCGGGTTCGCGACCCATCTCACAGATAATAACTCGGAAATTGCCAGTTGTATTTTGTTTGAAGTAGAAGCTCATAACATTATCATAGTACTTAAATAAAACAGTGATTGACTCACTGACAGACAAGCACACAATTCTAAAGTAATTCTGGAAGATTCCTCTGGGAATGTTGAAAGTGAAGTATATTGCTACGAAGCTTTTCGAACGGTCGGCCGAAAAGAGGAGGGCAGCAGTCTTACGAAGTTTCTGGAAGTATTACAAGTAGTAATAAAAATAAAAAGTACTTGTAAATATGGCTTGAACGGCCGTGTTTACTTGACCCGATATTGTTTTATCGATTGCCGGGTTTATTGACTTTGCACGGAAGGTGTAGAAAAGTCTGAAAGGTCCAAAAATCAATATAAATTGCTGGCTGGGTCGCCCACGAAGCGTTCGGTTCCCGAATACGATAGCGATGAGTTCTCTCCCTACGAAGTGAAATCGACCTGCGATCTACGAGTGCGGCTGCGGCTGTGGAGGTGAAATAAAGTATCTGTGGACCTGTTGTGGTTTCACGAACTTTCGAATCCCGTGACGTAACTATATATAATTGAAAGTCAAGTGAGCCCTTGCGGGAAAAGTTTAAAGAAATAGGTGTACATACCGTGGCATCTTAATACATTTACTGTAATGTAATATTTACACGAAAATAATTAAATATGTACCAGCTGGAAAGTGAGACACACAAACGTGAAACAATAAATACCCAAGCATAGTTTGGTTACGACTTCGTATCGCCTTCAAATAGTTCAGTGTTCTTTTATGGGGCTCGGTGTTTGTTTTAACAGTAAGCTGTCAGAATTAATACGTGAGTTACCTGTTGGTACTTTCAAGCAACGTGTTAAAGCACAGCTTATTGGTAAAGTACGCTGAGACGTAGATCAATGCTGCCCAACCATTTTTCCGTTCCCGTACCCCTTAATAAAACTTTACGTTTGCGATACCGCATAACTCCTTACTTACTCCTAGAAAAGTGTCGTTTCTCTTAAGATCTAGTACCTTAGTAAGGTATTAGTTATAAGGTTCATTTAAACTACATATTGTAGACATAATACATTATAATATTGTTTATATAAGTGAACTGTTTTGATTTCTCAGTATTACCAATAAAATTTTCACGTACGGAAAAAGGCCTCGCGTACCCCTAGGTACGCGTACAAAAGGTTGGGAATCCCTGGTAGAGATGAATATATTAAAGACAAGAGAAGCCTTGAAATAATTGTCCGCAATCGATTCTGCGCAAGTTAAAACTTTGTAGCAGACATAATTGTGTAGATTTAAAAGGTGTGTTTGTTCTCCACAATGTTAAAGCACCTTTCCAAAACGGTGGTAGAAGCAAAACATGACGTGTATGTTACAGAATACCTACATGGTTAAATGATGATTTTGAATTTGAAATTAACTTCGCGGCAGACCATATTTAGTGAGCAATCTTAGAATCCATGTCCGAAGTTTTGAGTGTCTAACACGACATTTTAGATGTTTTGTTATTTGAAATAAGCAGTGAGAAGTTGTAATTCACATTATTTGATACAAAAATAGACGTGACATGCATATTATCTAAACAATGACTTAGTATCAAAATGTTCCAGAGTCACATAGGCCAATAAGGTAAGTACACGGCATTTTTCATATTTTGTGCTAACAATAACAACATGACCTTCACGTAAATTTTCGCCACCGACTGAATCAATCAGTCGACGAATCAGTTTACTTGAAATTACTTTCAAATAACAAATATTGTTCAAATTGGTTCAGGAATCTAGCCGATGTCAATGAGATTGAATCCATAAATATAAATTGTAATCTCTACGTAATTACTCATGTCGTTAATGTGACCTACTTTTAAAAACTGTACATTTAATTGATTACTTCCTTTGGTATGTGACGAATATAGTGTTTTTGGAATTTTTAAGCGTGTGTTTTTCCAATAATAGTGAATAACTGGGTGCCTCGCATATTTCTTGGTAGGTAACGCGTCGATAATGCGTATTGTGTAGTGGACGTTGGACTCTTGAATTCTCGGGAAACCGTGGGAATAACTTTGTGAATCGCCTTTGCTAACAATTGTTGCACTTACAATGCAACTGTCATCCCTGCAACAGTACTTTCAAAATTAAATTTGGGTATTCCAATCACCTGCGCTCACAATACTCTAGCCAGGTTCGCCATTGGGGGTTCGTCAAAGAGGAGATCGTAGTGGAACGTCCACTGTGGACGGTAATTACCACTTATCTTCAAGTGGCCTGACTGTTTGTTTGTCAACTGTTTACACAAAATATATGACGAAGAAATTCCCCAAGCTTTTATATATTATTACCGTCAGACAACGTCCTCATAATTAATGCAATAATAAGTGATAATAATAGTTATCAGTGATGAAACCGAGACGGCCGTGCCTCCGACGATCTTTGAACTTGTATCAACTGTCAACATAATTGTAATTCGTTATTTCGTGGAAATCAGTTCTGTGTTTTTAAACAATAAACCCGTTATTTTTAGACAGTCACGATAAGTGTGTTTTGAGTTGATATTTAAACTCAGACACCCGCAAATGGTCCCGATAAGACAATATTGACAGTTTAGCAGTTGCCAAATGACAGGTGACATTTTAACATTAGGGATAGATCTAAATTTCAACTGATCGATTTTTGTATTTGAAAGATATATGAGAAAAACTATTGTTAGGCGCCATTCTTAACAACCAATAGAACATAAAACAATAGTTGTCAGAATTTTTATTTGTTTATCTGTGCGTTTGTGCGCGCTATCTCAGAAACGGCTTAACCGATGTCGTTCTGGTTTTCACTAATGTGTTGCAGTAAGCGTCATTTAATATTTGAAGCTTGTTTTATTTTATTCCGTGCATAAATAAAAAAGTTGTAATTAAATATATTTCTAACTCATCGAACGAGAGAAACCCAGTCCTAAAACAATGCAGTGGAGGTGCTATTTCTAAGGGTAAGGCGTAGTTTTCCTCAAGCGAAACGAGCGCGGTTTGATGTAGGTAATATGTTTTTTTAAAAGGAGCCTAGCTCATTTATCAACGTGTAAAAAATGCTGTTTCTCTACGGAATGAAAGAAACACCTTTTGAACTCGAGACAAGAATATGAATTAAATACTTTGAGTGTATCTTTTAATGCATTGTTAATTTTTTACTGAAGTAATCACAAGCATAATAAAATGTGATTAATGGGGTTATTATACTATTTATTGTTTATTTTGTCTGTCAGTGATAGGAAGTAGAGGACACAACTTGTGATTGCTTTTTTCGTATGTCTTAAATCCCCAGCTACGTTCAGGATTCTAGTACAGAATCGTTTGCTAGTCTATAAAACTCGTTATGTGATCTGTTACTCGAGTTTACTTAGCCGTGTACGTGGTGGGGTCATAAATGTTTTAATAGTAATCATTACTTATTTTTGTGTTGCAAAGACCGAGTATTATCTTAGGAAAACTTTTATTAAGTATAATTTTTGTAAGTATTTATATCCTATAAGTGTATATAGGTAAACAAACATAAATACTTTACTTATTATATCACCCTTGTTTTATAATTATTGGAAAGAATGTGGCGAGTTGGTTTGAGGTAAATCTATTTTAATACAATGCAACGCCAGTCATGCCCAACCTCGCACTAACCGGTAGCACTGAGCGGTAAGGTAGAAAACAAAATTAAAAGCTTACCTTTTTGTTATTCGGGTTATATAAAACACCATATTTTTTCTTTTTACTCAGCAAATAGTAGAAATCTGAAACAGAAAAAAACTTGAGACCATTTTTTTTAAATAGATAAATGATTTTTGACGTATATTGGATTTGCTACTCTGTGACGACAGATTAATGTGAATAGTTTTATTGCTCAATTCAACCGCGACGAGAGAATCCTATGCAGGGGTTTGTGTGAATGATGTTCATAACAAAAAATATTAATTTAATAGTAAAATTCACGCCCTCAAGGGAAAACTTCCTAATGACATGTATATGCTAAGTTGGACCCCAATATAGAGATCGGGGCTGCGGCGATGGCGCCACGCCTGCGCTGCCCGGACGTGGCTAGTTCTCTTGTTTGTGGTCAAAAATTTATGAAAAAAAAAATATTTTTCATTTACTTCTCATTTAATTTTGTAGTATGTATATTCTTATATATTGTTTAAGTGTGTGTGTGTGTGTTGTGTCGTTTTGTTTTTTAAATAATGTAAAAATTTAATTCATTTAAAAAAAAACTATTTGTGGATATAAAAATATGTAATACAGCAAAGAAGCACGATATTTTTGTCTAAATAAATTATAAATATACGCTCAAACAACTGTTGTGTATTTTCCTATACTAAATTCCTATATGATTGTATGAATACAAATAAGTAGTATACAATAATCACCATAGAAAAATGTCTTTCCCTACTTCCATCTCGAGATCCTTCGAAATAATTCAATATTTGTGTCATTTTACCTAACCCGTATAAAGGTGTTTTTTGCTTATTTTTATCCTCCACCTTACTACCCCGGGACATCATTAGGGTGTGATGTACAGACATCTATACATATAAAGACCGTTGTAGTGACGATCCTTACAAACAATTCCCGAATGTCTAACTGCGCCACTATACCAAAAACAACCCTAACATAAGCACCCCTAAAGAAACGTCAGCAATATTGCTTCAAGGACAATATTTTTCTACAACAATTACAGAAAACATTTCTTCAGATAAATAAAGTATTAATGTTTATCGCAATGTTTGGAATAATCATCAATTTACAGTAGTTTTGTATTAAATTGAATAACAATTTTACGAAACTGAATTCTTATTCAATATTATATAATATGTATAAAGGTTAATAATCCCTGTATGATGAATAAGAAAACCGTATATGAATTTTATGAGCCTCCCATTAGACGTCGCTCGACCGAGTAACGAATACCTTTGTGTTAAAATTATTATAAGTTTGTAACCAATGTGTTTATCTTATCTGTTTCGTAGTTCTTACTCGTACGTATACATACTCTATGTTATGTCTCGCTGTTTGTACTGCAAATAGTTTTGTAATCACATTGGATTTTATCAATGATCGATTGATGACCGTTATTGTCATTTTGAAGTATCACTATAATTCTATTGGTTTTGGTTCGAAACATCTTCGGAGCTGAATGGACACCAGTTGGCATAAAATCAAGTGCGTGAAGTTCATTATTGCAGGTTGAACGTAGCCGATAGCGAGCTATAAGTATTACTTTAAATCTTTGCCTTGCCTTGGATGCCTTGATCTTCTCTAACATTTAATTTCAAAAGAAAATAAAAAATCCTTTACAAACTCGAGTTTAATAAAATCATCAGTTAATTAAAAACTTTAACATTTAAACTATGTGTGTGAATTATTTAATGTCAATAATTTTTATTTATAAAAAACACTAGCATATATACAGCATACAGCAATATATAAATATATTTAACTAAGAAGTACAGTTTTAGTATCTGTGTATCTTTCGTTAGCGTCTCCTATTAGGTATCAAAACATATTCATTATCTATACCCCCTGCAAATTGTTTTCATACCGTAATAAGCTGATGAAATTTTATGCTAACAATTGTCAGCTGCTCATGTCAGTTCTATTTAGATTATATTTTTTAATACGTCCTTGAGTGTGACTGAGGAAATTTATGGTGGGAATTAAGTAACCTATGTATTTATTTCGCACATTAACTTCTTATAAGATTAATTGAAATAATTACAAAAATATGTAATTTGATGACGGTAATTATCAATTGAACTCAAACAAAATGATCAACAGTGTAGATTTTTAAATCGTTGTTAAAAAAATACACCAATGTGATTAATTAGTAGTTATTTTTTATTTATATAGTCCGTAAGAGTACGGGTCGGTAAAAACCGTAGTGTACAATATTGTTTATGATTTTAAAACTCTCTGCTTTGAATGTTTAACACTACGGCTTACTCAAATTTACAATTTCAATGGGGATATATATATATTACTATATCAACTAGTTTTGTCATTAGTTATATAAAGTGGTATAAACTCTGCAACAGTGTTTAGCATCCGTAATAATCCGTAATAATGATTTATTCATTAAATGTATTGATTAAATTGTTACAGGAAGTTTTTATTACATTGTTATATTGCCCGACGTGTTATAAATGTCCAAAAATGTGATTATATGCCTAATAGGGAACTAAGTTAAGCGAAAAGATGAAAATAAATTTTATTATTATCAAGTTCTTGATTTTTTTTTGACATGCATAAAAACCATATAGTAACGAATAGCCGACGGTTAGGTTAAATTTAATAAAAACTGATTAATTACCCTTCTTTACTTCATAGATATTAAGTTACAAAATTTAACTAATATAAATACTCTAATCGGGATCAGCTACAAAATGTTTGTCTACTTGTTTTGCGTTCTGTGTGTCTGTTTGAATGTAGCATTAATTTAATGGAAAATGCGAGAAATGACAAAATTTCGCGAACCCATTAGAATGTAAAAAGAAGAATTTCAAAGCTTTCTCAAGTGAATTAATAGTAATAGTAACACATTAAATACGTAAAAATAATATTGCCAATCAAACGATCTACATTGCATTGTAATAAATAAATAAACGATCATAGTAACTGAGTATCTTCGAGGGATACTACGCACATTTCACAGTCTTCTCAATAGGTACATATTTATAGTTAAATTGCTCTACAAAGAACACACAAAGCAAAAGAGCAGTCACTAGTCGATCATTATCTATCATCCCGAAGGTCGTGGGGTCTACACCAGTCACAAGAATGATTACATCACTCCCATCTACTCCTTACTCGGATACGTTATCAAAGCAACTAACGTAATATGCGAACGCGAGTTCCAAACTGATTTCACATCAACAAATATTTTGCAACGCGACCGAGCCTTCTTCGGCGCCATTTGGAATTGTTTTGTTAAAATTGATTCCACATCAATAAGGAAGTTCTAACACCATAGTAAGATGGATTGTTGACATAAATAAATTGGATTAACATTAATGAGACAGTGAAAGATCAATGCTTAATTATATACAATAAAACTTGAAGAGGCAACACTTCTGATCCGCGGTTACAGTATGGTGTTGTATAGAACGTCAAAATGTCAGCTGTTGCAGTTCTATCTAATGATAGAAACAATACTATTTAAGGCCCTGGCGATGTCAGTAACTTTGAAAACTGTACGGAAGTTGTACGATGTATTTAGGCCGCATTAAAAGTTTTTAGAACTGGCTACTTGTAATATAATAAAAAAGTAAGTTTGAATTTTGAAAATGGAACTCTTTGCTAATATTATTGAGTATGTATTTTATTCATTTGCCATTTGTTTTGGCAACAAATTGAAAATTGTCTGTGTCACGTCAGTATGAATTTAACACGAGAATTTTTTTGTGCAATGATTTTTTATGACTTTCGATGTCATCTAATCGATGCCCCATCTCGTGCCACTGTTTACAACTGGTTTAATGAATTAAAACGTGGTCGCACTAATTTCACTGATAATCTGCGTGAGAGACAGTCTTCTACGGTGACGACTGAAGATAACATCATTGTTGTGCGGCGTATGATAGAGACTGACAAAAGAGTGACCTATCAGCAGATTCGGACAAGCTTAGGCATCGGTATGAGTCAATACACAAAATCCTTCATGAACATTTAGCGGTCAGGAAGCTTTGTGCCCG
>DWPT01001768.1:0-17720 GCA_018251895.1 Agathymus mariae mariae
AAAAAAACAAAACGAAAACTAATGAAACGCAACTTGGAACATTATGAAATATAGGCGTTTTGCATCCTCTAATTTAGTTTCACGTTCCACTGGTTTACGCAGCTTTACTGTATAACAAATGTATAATTTATGGCTTTAATGCAACGATAGGTAAGCTGTTTTGTCATCTGTGGTCACACTCCATCTTAATCTTAGTCCACCACTGATCTCTGTAATATAAAAATAGACTGGATATGCTGTATCAACTGACAGTTTTGCAATGCCACCATACGACATCTTCAAGGAACTAAAGTTATGTGTACCTTTTTTATTTTGGGAACGTTCTAATGGACACAAATATGCACTATCTCTGTTATTGATACATCTCGACAACCTTGTATTTCGACTTTATTATTATTATTTATAAGACGAATAACTTATATAAAAGAATGGCTTATATATTAATATATAAAGAAAAGTAAATAGAAGAATAAAGGTAAATAGCAATAGCATCTCTATATACTTCCGAGTCTACGGCTTCATACAAACACGAAGATTAGATTGACATAAATAATATTACTATTCTGTCAATAGCCAACAAATGCGTTGAACTCCAAAAAGGGAACAGGGAACTCGATTATTATTATCTATTCCTAGATTCCAATCGAAACACTAAAACATTTCACTGTTTATTATAGAAGGAGGATGATCTACCACCATATATGAGTACCAACGGCGTCAAACCACGACTTTGCACCATAGCGACCGTTCTTCAGTAGCATCCATTACGTGGAGGTTCGGTTGGCTTGAACTTAAGAATAGACAGAACTGAACAATCTAAACAGCTTGACACTTCAAAATCGACAGCCTATAATCACGATAGCCTCTCCAGTGAATTTATATCGTAGACATCTGTGTAGTCGACGCATCCATCCTCGTTAAGCTTCGCCCACGCAGTAGAGCATTAGTCAAAGTTTTAAATATTATTACAAAATTGTGGTGAATATTTGTTTGTATAAAAGACAAGGTGCTATTAAACATTTTTTTGTTGAATTTATACGTCGATGTTTTTCTTCTTTATAACAAGTTTACATAAATATTTACATTAATTTACACATCTTAAAATGTGACGTTATTAAATAATCACATAAAAATATGACAGCATATTAATTTACTGATGTTTTCGTTGAATCACTAATATTAGTAATATCAAAAGAATTTGTACTAAATGAGTAACGTATCAGTTTCATTTAATTAATATAATTAATAATTGAATGTTAAATTCATATATTTCTTGATCTATCTATATCTGTCTATACTAATAATAAAATTGTAATTGATCTAAAAACATTATTACGGGCCTTTATTGCAGCAGTAGAACCCAAAACAATAGTTGTTAGAATTTTTGTCTGTTTGTCTGTGCGTTTGTTTCCGCTAATATCAGGAACGGCTTCACCGATTTCGTTCTAATTTTTGCGAATGTATTGCAGTAAGCATCACTTAATACTTAAAGTTTGTTTCATTGTAATCCGCTCATAAATAAAAATACATAATTCATATTTCAAATACATATTTATAATTCACAAAAACGCAGAAAATTGGAGATGCCATCTTGGTAAGTGTAAGGTAGTTTTTCCGAAGCGAACCGAGGGCATTTGCTAGTATCTTCATATACTCCTCTTACTTATTGAACAAGGAAAATGTGGTTTGATATGATACATGACCGCAGCTTCATTATCTCCGATATCCTATATGTGTTTCAAGGCGTCTCTAGGTCGTTTTCAATGATAAATAATTTAAAAATAAACCTATTTGTTCTGTGATTGAATTACTTTTCTATCACTAAAGTAATGAAGTATTTCACACAATTATTTAGCACTCAATGAAATTTAATCAAGTCGCTCCTATCATCTATATGATAGATCCTATTTAACGATGATACCACATCATTCCACCGTGACGTTGACAATGCAATACTGATACCCATACGTCGACTCAGGTTTCAGAACAAGGAAACTCGAGCCCCCATCACTTATATTGGGAGGGTTATTGAGCCTAATGAGCTTGCTATCCATAATAATCGTGTTTGTTTGGTTCTTCGTCTTTGTTTTAAAACAGTATGAAGTTTCGCTTTTTTAACAGCAAGTTATCGAGTGGTTAGGCATATGACTATATTTCTATATAAGAATTTGACTTAAATGTAAATTAATTTGAAATAAATAAAAAATGTGAAAAATATTGAATCATTTATCCAATTTTAATTTCTAATACTTAATGCTACTTAATACTATATTTATTATACTATACTTAAAACTTACATTATGCATACTGCTTAACTTATGCTACTTGATATTTTTGTAGGAAATAATTTATTTAACCGTTATAATTTCCTTTTAGCTATTTTTAGATGACTAAAAAACAATGAATTTTGATACTTATCTACTGGTGCCGTTAAAGTAAACACCTTGTATGGTTCAGAAACAATTTCTTTTCTAACTCTGAAGGATACCATTTAAGAGGTAGGTATCATTTTCAAATCCTAACGGGACGAAACTTTATAACCTTATTATATACAGAAGATAACCACAATACCAACCACCATAACCATAAAAGATTAACCATAGTTTTCAACTATACAATTTCATAGCGACGTTTTAAATACGCCATATTCATACCTGCTGTAAAATAAAATATTTAAAAGCAAAGATGTAATTAAGAACACTTTTAATTTTACAAGGAATTTACACACCAAATCTGTTAATTATAAATAAACGACAGAAATTCTTTGAACATAACTGGTAAGCGTTTAATAAATTCTTTACAAATATATCACTTATATATATTACTTGATATAACACTAATATTTATTACGACAAGCAAGTTGTTGAATATTTTGAGGTGCAGCTTCAAGACACAAAAGATGTAGTTATATTACAGTATAGTATGTTTCTTGTTATTTGAGATGTGAATGATATGGACGTCGTTATTGGAGGAAGCCTTGAGCTCACTTCACCATGTTTGTCCTGTGCGAATTCATGAAGGAAATACCTTTGCATATGTAGGTTAGAATATGTGTGTATACATTGTACCTACCTTCCGATCTATCTCTGTTGTCTGTCTATTTATCTTGTACCTATGGTCAACTGGATATCAATTTAATCAACTTTTAATGTCAATGAAAAAGAAAGTTATAATTAAACGAATAGGGGGTCACGAAAAAAATGTATTCATTACAGTTTATAACAGATAATTAAGTAGATTCGAGTCGTTTTCCATTAATTACGGGCTAATTTTATGTCCACACTAGATAAGTGCAGGCTAACTGACAGGCTAACTGAAACTGAACAGGCTTCTTTGGAAACATCATACATTTTCGAAGATAAGCATTTTTTCTCACTATATTTTCCTTCACCGTGAAAATACGTACTTAATATCGTAAATAAAGGGAGTGCAAAGTACAAACCCAGATCATTGCTCGAGAGAGCAGATCATTGATGTCGCAATGCAATTATTGTCTGCATGTCTTTTAAAATACAGTCTACAAAATGGAATACAAAAGACGACACCAGATAAACATCAATAACTCATAAGTCTTCCAGTTCTACTTCGATCAATTATTTATGCAAGATGGTTGGTTGGTGCAGTCGATGTGGGTTCCGTTTCCTGCATGAGTCATGACTGGTTGCATTTACTAATCTATTTGCATGATTTGAACTTTTAAAACCAGTTTATATAATTTTACATATTATTTCATAATAATGACAGTTTTATCTGTTGTTTTAGTTAACGTGAATGATCAGTGAAAGGTATTGAGCAACGAGTTCTTATAGCATTAAGTCTGTCTTTTTCCCTTTGTTTTTGGTTTATAAGATATAAGTAAAAAAATAAGTCATTTGCGTAGGTATATTGCTATGTACTTTTTGTATGGTTAACTTATTATATCTCCAAATTTTCACGCGTTTTAGCTTTGTGACTATGCAATATCACGCTAATATTTTCAATTTTTTGAAGCTTATAAAAGTTATATTATATAAAAATTTAAACATAATTTCTTTAATCTTACTTTGGTAATTGTCGATACAAAATTTACATTTCAACCTAAGATCAGCGTCTCATGGGCAGGATCGAGATTTTCCGTATGAGTAGATAACTAGATCTAGAGCGGGTTGGTACACTTCACATACTGTTGTGCTCATAATGAAATCTCAAGATTTGACCGAATTCGGTCTCGTCGAAGTCACTGCATTCTTGTCGTATGTGTTAGCGCTGTTTCCTATGATGACGGGTAGTTCATTTACTATCAAGTAGCTCTTGTGCTTGTGTGCTATTTACATAAAAGCGATATATACATAACTCATAATGCAAATGAATGCGATGATTTAAGCCGAAGATGACGTCGTTCACTGACTTCACTCTCGAAGTCACGATCAGCTGATTGATGAGTATGAGAGAAGCAAGTCGTTGCGTACAATTGATACCAATTGACCTAGTTTGCAGATGCTTAATGTATCGATTGAGTTAAGTTGTAATCGTAACCACAATCATGACTCAGAGTCATGGACAAAGCTGAATAATAGTGAGATGGTAATTTATAGTTATGTAAGCGATGACAGCTTAATGGTATGTAGGACGGTTTCGTCATGGAAGCTCCAGGATCTAGTCTGCACATACTTTTAATTATAGAAAGTTATGTGCTTATTAGGAATGCATAAACGTTTATTTCGGTGAAGGTGAGGAAACCTGTATGCATATCAATTTTATATAATGTTGTAAAGTTGTGTGAAGTCCGCTACCTCGCAGCGTGGCAGATTATGGCTTTAACACCTTTTATTACGAGAAGAAACTCGAGCAGAGTAATGGGACAATTATGGGTTGCAATGATCATAATGATATCGTCAGTAATTATGTCACATATACGTAACTCTCTATACAGTACTTTTGAAGTAAATAGGTTATCATTTTCAGATGGATGTACGCGTGATTTTATATTGAAGAGTTCCATTTTGTTGTATCCATAGGAACCGTTAGGTAAAGAAACATTGGAGTACTTTACATAATCACAACTACAATTGGCTTGATTTCATTTACGGACAAAAAAAAAGTTTAATTACGGACTTACATATCGAAATTTCACATGTCCATTTTGAATTTCAAGGCGTTACACACTAATACATTTGCAATCCTGAGATCGTGTTTCGCCATAATGCGCATCAGCGACACTAAATTACCCAACCATAGCAGATTCAACGATACGCCGACTTACTGGCTTTTGAGGCTATTAGAAGATAGTGCAATAAAGTTGTACACAGGTTGATAGCAATCAAAGAATTACATTGCGTACACCACTCAACAGAAGTATTTTGGTTATGCAACTTATATGGCAAAGTTCATAGATGTAAAGTGTTTTGTCGATCACTGTATATTCTATGGACGGTATCTGTTAGCATTGTAATAGCAACTGTTATAATATTTATACGGTGTCGAGTGAAGTATAAACGCATTATTACCTCATAGCAGGGGTCAGTGCAAAGTTCGCAATTTATTAATGGATAGTAACTGAACTGACTGCACACAATCAAAAGTGACGCTTGAGTGACTGTTTAACAAAATGTTGTGTTAAGTAGCGTAGTTTAAATTAAATGATTTGTCTTCAAATGTAGGTATTGCGTTGTGAATGTAAATAAATATATTTGTCGGAGTCGAGGAACGACGATCGTAGCGATGCCGTCGGGTAGTCGGCAGATTGCGGCAGATTGCTGGAGAGACGCAGTCATACTCGGGCAGGCAGAGCGAGTGCACGCCGCGCCGAGAACATCGTGTTTTCTCGACTCTTATTTGTACTTTCAAAGTTAATTTATCGTAGTTTACGCCTATGTTATTAGATATGTGATTGAATCGAATTGGTTTTAATAGCTATCTACCCCCAAATATGGACGCTGTTACCGATTGCCCTGGGGATGTCCCTGACCCTTCCTCAGCATATTTATAATCCGTGTGGCGTTTTCTGGAAAACAAGACTGAAGGCGAGAGGCTATATGCCTGAATTAAAATAAGACTCAATATTATCCCGACACAACATGTGCCACGGGCGACCGCCGTTGATCGAATGATCGTCGTCGGTGGTGGGGGTTTTAGATGGTCCACCCGCTGCTTACCAACACAAAGGACGGTGCAGACAATCATCATCAATTAAAAATTACATTGTGAAATGAGGGTACCTGAAGAAATTAGCAAACAGTTTTACCTCGTCTAGCATTTCTTGGTTGCTATATAGATGTTATTCGTTTGAATACAGTTAAACTAACTGAAAACGAACATTTTTGTTGCAGTACCGGAAAGCCCGTTGGAAAGTAAATTTCAATTTGTTTTAATCGTCTACGTGTCGATAATCAATTTGGTGTTAAGGACATCTACGGTGGAGATGATCATTTACTATGAGATGGCCTGTCAGGTTACCCATCACCTATTTAGATATATAGAAATTATATTATAACACAATACAAGGTGTTCAATATCAGTAATTTATTTGTTTAAATACAGATTAGTGACCACAACATTTTTTATACGTCCGTTCGCTTGACAAAGAAATCTTTTAACAGAAGTCAAGCCATTCGACGTATTGAATAAATAAATGTACTTGCTTATTTTATTTTCGGAACTTTGGCCTTTTTGTGAAGTAATCTCCACTACTGATCTTTTGTTTGTCATTTCTTTAGCGAACAAGTGACTCGTTTCTTCTCGTTTCTTTGTGGCCTATTGGTTACGTTATCTAGTCCATCATTTTCGTTTGTGTTGTACAACAATACTCAAAACTCACGCCTCGGTTTGAGTGGCACGAGAAAGCTGATTGGGACATTGCGCAAACGAATCAAACTAACCTTTTTTATTCTTGCATTATTGTGGATTGTGAAGCATTGATATGGATATGAGATTATCGATGCGGACTCGTTAAGCTTTACAAGTGAAAGTATGGCGTTCGAAAATCGGCGTCGAAGCGCAACAATAAAATCAATTAAATTGCACCTTTTAAATTTTGGTTTACTCAACTAAGTTACCAGTGTTTTAATAAAAATATTGCATGATGACGTTTCGTGATTACCTATATCGTATCAAAAATATATACAATCCACGATGATTTAAATTTAGAACCGTAAGATTATATGAGTAGGTAAATAAAATTTACATCTATAGCTCAAATTACCATCCGTATTGAAGTCGATTACAGATATGTTGTTACGTCTGAGAAATGCATCAAAACACGTTGTCTTTAAGTGCCATTATATTTACGCTTAGACCTGATAGAGATACACTTGATGCAACTTGTTTCATGTAAGAATTAGCCGGTATTGTCGTGCTGCCACACAAGGCGAAACGTACCAGCCATCATCTGATGGACATATTTTATTTTGTCAGGTTCAAAAGAATTTTGAACGGATGTTAGAAGTTCCATTCTGTAATTATAAAAAAATCATATTGTAATAAAATAAGAAATTGTACAGTTGTATCAAATAATTCAATAACAAATCGCAATCCGTCAGGCCAAAGTGACCTACACAACACAATAAAGGAATGCAACCCGACTTAGTTAATATTTTGATCGGTGAACAATTAAACAATCGAGTGGCAATTGGTTCATTAATCGTGAGTAGTCGCGGGTGTGCTGCAAATGTGTTGAAGTGATTAATGTCCGCGAAACAGATTTGATTATCTGAAAAAGCGTCAAGGGTGTTAAAGGTTCTTTCAAATAAAAAGGCGGAGCGTTGAGCGACAACGGTAGTGGGCGAGTTTTAATTATTATGCAGTAGAAAAAGTTTTTTTGAATAAATACTATATAATAAGTCTGATACTTCTACGTTTATGAGAATAGAATACGTTATAGAAATATAACACTTATCACTGCTGGTGATTAAAATATTATACACTTATATTTCAACATAATTGTTGTATGCACTTGGAATATACATGTATCATTGAATAAAACTTAACCAACAAACGCTACTGCAAAATAAATATATGTTTGTCTTATAAATGTCTGCTGTGATCGGCAATAGAAACAAGGCCCATTTACAATCCGGAGATTGTTACTGTCAAACGAACTATATATCAGGTAATCAAATATATCAGCTGTGTACTAAATTTTATTTTTCTCAAATAAGAATTGTCAAAGCAACTGGTGCTGCTTACAGCTGTAAGCTGTATAAATTGCTTGTTATTGATTGAAAGATTGATTGATTGTGTTAACCATGGCGTCTTCTCTGTCGCTCCCGCTTCCGCTCAACACATACAACTACCTATCAGACCGAAGACAATTACCAAAACCCAGCAGTTAGCGTGTGAGTCGGCTGTCAAAGTTCTCGATCAAGACAGATTTTATTAACTTCTGACCGGAACGTAATCTCTCTTGAATGCAGCTTCGTTTGGGCCGCTTTGATTTCTTAATGCAATGCAAGTTTTGACGGGTCCCTTTATACCGTTAAAGCCTGTGGCAGATGATGATTTAGTTATTCTTTTTATTTCGTTTTATTAACGCAAGTGTTATTGATATGATTTTGAAAATAATATTTTTAAGGTTGCCAAGGAAAATACCTCCACAAACAGACGTACTTATTCAAAATTTGAAACATCACACTATCATTGACCAGTAATTTAAAACTTATAATTAATCGTTGTATTTGTTATAGTGATTCACTCTGGCAAAATAAAGCTCCAGATTCGATAGTTTTCCAGGCCATTGTTGTTGCAAATGGTTAGGTTGTGTACCTACTGATATATGTGATTATAGCTTGACATTATACTAATTTAATGATACCAGAAATTTCACTAAAAATAATTTCTTGTGGGTAGATAATAAAAGAGGAATTTCCTAATTATCTTTGCGTCTTAGCAGACAATTTCGATAGTTAATGAACGAGTCGGTAGTAGTATGAAGAACATTTTATTTTAATACATCAACATTCTTGACGTATATTTAAGGAATATTGCATATGTAAGACTACTTTATACAGTTTAAAAGTCATATTTATTGCGTAAATATATTTTTTTAGAAAATGTCCTTTTTGCTAATATCTGACGTTTGATGAAATTATAGATAGAAGTCTTTGAAATTAAATTAATGTATGTAACATCAAACAAGTAATTACGGACTACACCAAACAAACATTTACACTTATATTAATAATTTATTAACAAGAAAAGTAGTGAATAAAATAATAATCTTATGAGATTGATAAAAATTACAAGATAAAATATCATTTTAAATCACTTATAATTCCAAAAACATATCCATTGAATGATATTTTATACCAACGTAGCAAAAATAAAATACTTTTTAATTATAAATTTTTCGAATGGCACATTAGTACTATTCAATATTTTCACATGTTAGTTATGTGTACGCAGATGATCGTCACAGGTCATTAGGTCTATATATACTCGTATGAATACGTGAATAGAAAATTTTGTACCACTTTTTAAGTATATTGCGCAAGCGGAGAGTGAGCACATTGAAAATATTTATAGAAAACGCGGCATAATTCTGATACATATCTTAGGTAATTAAAACGCATTAAATTAAATATTCAATCAATGTAAAACACGGCATTATCAAACCATTTTTTAAATATCCAATTGACTGAATTATTTTTGAATAAGGAATTTTATGTTTTATAAAATATTTCTTTTGTTTCATAAGTAAAACTACAAATGCATTTTTTTGTGTTATATTTGTGAAATACGGCTTACTCACCATGCAGTGATGCATTTAATGAAATAAGTCGAATGTCGACTAGTGGGCGAATACTAGTGTTAACAAAAAACCCTTAACTGCATAACAAAGCAGCAAAAATAATTAAATCTAGATACAAATAATAAGTTTTATGGAATTTTTAGACTATGAAATATAACTTTGTCCACCGATTCTTGCTAGCATCGGATAATTATACAGTCTTTATAACACGGCAAGTTTTAACATATTTAAATGTTTATTAAATGAATCATAATAACATGTTGTTTGAAAAAAGCTGTTAAGTTTATTCTATAGGAAGTTCATAAACCAGTTTTGATAATAACAGGAATAAAAAACCTGCCCCATCTTTCAGTTCATTGCATTTGACGCAAGACCGATTCGAAGCGACTAATTGTGCCAAATCCGTTTCAAGTCGTTTGCCGACGCAGAAACTCTTTTACGCATCGGTAATTTAGGTAAAAGTAAAAAAAAATACCACATCTAAATGTAGTCGTATACAATACTACTTATAGAGTAATTTGTTACCAAACAATGTTTAACTAAGATTAAAAATTTAGGGTTCTGTAAAAATAGCTTGTACATTTATAATACCAACTAATAGTTATCTTACGCCTAAGTTATTGCTTTTTCAAGTAAAGCTTTGAGTGGTTCAGTCTTTATTAGAATTATTTTCATATATATCATATGTCCGATGGGCAGCATTGCATTGTGGTCAGACATCTTCGCGGGCGGATGATTGGGTAATGTGAGTAATGAGCTAGCTCACTAAGCTAGGCTCTGTTGCAGAAAGATGGTGCTGCCATCACTCGGGTCAAGTGCCGTGCTCTGTTTGGCAACCGTATTCATGAATGTTTCCGACACGTATTATTGTCGTGTTACTTTCACATGTGCGGCGGATAACTGGTAAGAAGGTTTTATTTGTAAGTACTCCATTGTGTACTATGTCTTTGTACGATGTTTTGGTGAAGTCACAATCAAGCCTATAGAGGATAGTGACATGAAGCGTTCTCATCTCAATGCTTGGGTGAAGTAATATACGTTAGATAGACTTTAAATTGGATTGCAGTTCTGTCTAAGTTTGGTTACAATTGTCGATGGACTGAATTGAATATTTAGTACCAGGCAGAAAGCATGACTGTTCGCTAATTGTATTATCAATTAGGAACCCACTCTCGCTTCGCTTCAAAAAGCTTATTACTTATTACAGGCAAAACTTATTGAAGGGGGTACACCAATTTATGAACAGCCCCCTAAACAGCATGAATTGCTATTTAATTTGTTCATCGATTTTAGTGTTGCACACCCACAGATAGATAGACAATAATTTAATGTATATATATATATAATGTACAGATTCGACCCGAAGCAAATTAATTATTAGCAAGATGAAAATAATGTCATCTGGTATAGTAACAAAGATATAATGATGTACGGAATTCTCGATGTCGCAATTCGTGTTAAACTTGGTTAATTCATTTTTCATAAAAAAAACAACATCGAATGAATGTCGTCATATTTCTTGTAGCTCATTATAAACGGCGTTAGGTATGCGTTCTCTATTGTGTGGGATGTTTTTTCGGAAATACAAATACATTTATATTTCGATCGCTACCTGATCTCGAGTGTGGATTTTCGGTGTTTTGGGTTTTGGAAAAAAATTATACTCGCCGCAAACATTGTTTTTGTGCGGCTACAACCTTCAAGTTTTGGGATTATTATCGGTCAGGGGTACGTAACAGTGTCAGTATTGTGAAATTTAACTCATTTTGCCACTTGTTGAGCTGGTCGCTACGAAGTTTGAGTTTTTTCCCGATTATGAACTCAAGTGTTCTAGGCTGTTCTGGAGTGGATTGGTGAAAAGCTTAATCACTCCATCACGATTACAACCGGGATCGACTACTTAAATCACATTCAAAATTACAGAAACGCTTCAGAATTGTTGCCCCTAGTGTTCAGTCTTCCAGTGCTGATTATAGCTCCAAGTTACTTAGCCTGATATAAAAGTGTAATCAGGAAATAAATAATATTAGGTAAAAATTATTACGACAGTTGACATACAATAATTTTGCTCACAATAAAGAAAAATTACTTAGTATTGCTACGCAAGTGTCATTCAAATTGAATATATGAATACGTATATTTTAATTATAATGCTTATTTAACGTAATATTTATTTATTTCATTGTAAAATAAAAATGTTTTCTACCTCTGGATGCTCGCGGCACGGTTCCACAAAAATAATAAAATATTTAATGTTGCACATCCTCGCTGTAATGTGCATACTAACAATGCCATACTTCGCAAGAGTTTTCCATTACTCGCTTTGTTCCCGTAATCGCCAGTATGTTGCCGAGTCAAACCAGCAATGTATGCAGTCAGTTTGAGAAGCGGCGGATATAAATCTTGTAAAGGACGGTTAAGGGAGAACAGACGTCATATGGCGATCGTTACGAATTTCTCTTTGTTCTTTAGGTCGTTGAAAAATTAAGTTGGTTTTGCATCATTTGTTTTTTATCAACCCGATGTGCTTTTAGTTAATGATTGAAGATAGCGATCTTTAAGCCGTGTACGCTCTGCAGGGTTACTAGTATGTCAATAAATTGTCGGTTAGTTAGTTGTATATCAATTATTGATTAATACCAATAATAACGTTCGAGTGAATGGATGAGTATTGTACTCATATTAAACATAATTATCGCGCCTTAGTAAAATATTTTTAAATATACTATTCTTGTTTTTAGTGACTATATTATTCCAGCAACAGTATTCGTAATTTAGCCCAAGAATATACAAATATATTGTTGCATATTGTAAATATATTCATCAGCATTTTTATATCTTAGGCTTTTCATATAGTACATCCACAGATACCAGAAAATCTAACATTAGAATACTAAATTGCAAAAAAATGTATATTTTCATGTTCTATAATATATATATATATGTATATGTATATACATATTATATATTGATATTATTTCCTTATTTATTTGTTTACATACGTCCAAAGTGAACCCACAAGATGAGAATTAGTTTTTTGAAGTCACGTTTCTTACTGGGTCCGTGGTTAACATTCTTGCATGTGTATGTGCGTACCCAATTTCAACATTTCATTCCGATATAAGGCATAGAATAATATATACTTTTGTCATGGCAGACATAAAGTAGATTATTTGATATTTACGTTCAAATTTTTATACAAAATGAGCAGTATAATTTTTTAAATAATTACAGTTCACAAACTACATTCAGTACCTACACTATGATGTAGTTATACATATGTAGGTTGTATATTACGGCTCTTGACCTTTAAAATGATTTAAGCTTTAATTACTACTTTTAATCAATTTCATTCACTGTCTTTTGTTGACCACTTTTGTATTTTGTTTTGGCAGTGTAGCTAGTGGCAGTTTTTAAATTTTCATAGCCACACTAGTCTTCCAATTCTGCCATGAGTGTTCTTTGTGGTTCGTGCCCTGTGTAGTTTTCATTTATCACAAGTCCTTCCTTTGCGATTTTATTCACAATCCTTTATCATTTCATTCTTTGTGCTCCATAAAAATATACGTGTAGCCGTCATTAGTAACAGGGTAGTGAAACTGTAGTCGTTTTTTACTATATCTAATTATTCAACATTTTACGGAGCTTGTAGGTAAAGGATATTACTGTAAGAAGCGGCAAAGAAGCCGAGAAATAGCCAAAACCAATTCCGCGCAGATTCAATCTTGTAATTGTCATAATATGTTGTTTTAAAAGATGCGCTCTTTCGCTGTTTCATCTCCAACATTTTAAACAATAGTAGAAGCGAACTACGACGTGCATATAATGTATGTACAAGTAATGATAAACGATTTTGAATTTAAATTATTATATGTTGCCCCAAGGAACACCAACATATAAAATTGGAAACATAAATTGTTTTAACTGTAATTATAACATGAATATTTTAAGATTTATGTTCATAATACATGTTTAAAGTTCTCATTGAGTTATATTAATAGCTATTTTAAGTATTTATACAGTTTGCTTAAAAGACTAACAATTAACGTAAAAAAGGCATGTAATCTGTATAATATTTTGACAACTTCACTTATTCTACTTAATATTTTAAATTTTTATGTTGCATATTAAGCAGTATTTTAAGCGACCCGTAGAGATTTGATTATTTACAAGAAGCTTCTTTGTATGATGTCTGTTAAAGTGAACTTACTTATACTTAGTTTATTAGCACTGTTATCGAACCAAAATGTAGGGATAATACTATAAACAACATTTTACGGAGGCATGAAAATAACGAATGAAATTGCTCGGAGCCGGAGAATGAGAAAATATTTTACGAATAATTGCAGTGGTAGGTAGAAGTTAATGGAATAATTATAATTATAAGAGGTTCTAAAGGAGCCGGCGGCCACCCGCTGTCCGCGCGAGTTTCGGCGATTGTTACGTCCGAAAAAGCAATTAAAAAAGCACCACGTGATCTCCACGCCACAAAACTCGGAGGGAAGCTTTCCGATAATTCTGCTTTTGATGAGATTCCCTTTGTAACGTCTTAATTGACAGTGATTCGTAAGATGCCGCGTGTGGTGGACGTGGTTTTTTTGAAGGTAAGATTATTTTGAATTGACGACGAAGAAACAGATGTGCGCGAGTTCAATCACGCATATTTTAGGGTTGTATGAGTGAGTATCAATTAATTTTATTGCATTCATAATGACTTCTCCATTTATTGGCTTAAACGTTTACCTTTCGAGGGGTCGTAAATCGAATCCTGCAAGCATCTCTAACATCTGTGTGGATTAGAAGGTAATAAATATCTGTTGCTTCAGTGAAGGTTATTCTGCGCATGTAAGTGTTTTACGTAACTTTTCCAAAGACGTTCAAATTGTACCAATCCATTCGACATATGGTCGAAGTGGTCGACTATGAGCTTCATCACTTACAACGTGGGAGGAGACCTCAGCCATGCAGTGGCTCCGTTAATGGTTGTGACGACAACGTACTATCGTTAGTACAAAAGTATTTCGATTTAAACAATGTTTATATTAATAAGTTCGTTAATCGTGTAATTTATTGAACCTACTTATCAGACTTTCCAAAAATAATGTTCTCTTCCTTAACACATGAATGTTGCTGTTAGAATGGAATGAGATCGTTCCTTTGGAAATTTGTGATTACCGCATAGACTAGGATCTGGTGATATTTTTCTGGTCACGTTACCGGTTTCGTTTTTTTACAAGGATTAACAATAATATTCTAGTGTCTTCACATTTAAATCCTTGCTTTTACCTTGTTTTTAAATCTCCGTAAAATTAAATCTCCGAATCCGTGATATATTAGCGTCAAACTATAACAATAACTTTTTTAAAACCTGTAGAAAATAGATGAGCTATAAATTGTGATGATTATATAATACATAAATCTCGAACGAGCTCAATCATAAAACATGGAACACAATATTTATTTAGTATAGTGTTTCCCTATTAAAAGTTTCCCGGAATACTTTAAATAATAAGTTTACAGATTAAATCTACAGTATTTTCCTTTACTTTAAACAGAACATATGAACAGCTCCTTGTAACTAACAAGTAGGCAGATAACATTTTGTGAGACGAGAATTTATGACTTTGATTATCTTCAACAAGAAACAGAACTTGTGTTTATAAGTATAGAAAAGTAACATTGATATTTATGTTAATCTGTATGCAACAGATTTTTAAAAAGTTTACTGCCTTGGAAACTAAATGAATCTTCTATTTTTCGAAAGTATATAAAAATGTATCGAACATTACATAAAGAGCTTCAAAAGAAATTTAATTAATGTTTAGCGCAAGAGTTACGAAGTGTGGAAAATAATTAGATTTACAGCACAGTAGACTTAAGATTTGACTGTTTGAGAATTTCAATTTTTTTAATATTCCAATAGGTATCAAATAATTAAAGAAGAATTTAGGTCAAGTCATAACTTATAAGCAAAAAAATCGTAACATATTACCTTATATTTATATTACGTAAATACTTGGTAACGGGAGCCACCTGAAGATATTGGTTTGTGTCGCCCATGGTTATCACTATTTATTAAAGAGCTAAAGCAGCATGTTGAATGTCTCTCTAATACTGCAATTGAATCTCATCAAAACGTATCAAGGTTGACTTTTGACATGAGGAAGATAGTTTACTTACACTGGTAGGTACAGCACTACCATGTACTGCTACCGACGGTAGTAAACTAGGTACTTAACTTGGTGGTATTAAGCTCAAAGGTTAACCTTATTATAGTATCAACATTCTGCGAATCGAATCTTAAATTTATCTTACTTAACATACGGCGTATATTATTATTATTATTAAGCACGACAATAATCACGTACAGTTAGTCCCTACACTACAATATTATATTGCGAGTGAAATTGAGCTGTCAGCCATGTGTGTATTAACAAATGGTTTGCTATGAATATTAATAATACCCGAACGTACTATATATCTGTCTGCTCAGCTATCGCTCTGTAGTGATGCTCGACAAGTTATTTTTGTTAGTAAAATGCGAATTCTATCTCTAAATTCTGTGTCATAATGAACGTAATGAAAACTTTTGGATTTTGATTTGGATTCTGGCCACAAAACTATTATACAAATTCGAATTTTGAATGTATTATGAAAATAAAATGTGCACTATTTCGAATTTCATTTATTTTTAAATATGGAGTTTATCAGATTTTCAAACTATTCAACAATTGTGAATATTATATGTATATTAAAATTTTTGATTACTTAAGATACGTTAATCACGCCATCAAACACAATATTGAAAATTCAAGTGCAGAAGACAGAAAAAGAAGTGGTCGCCCTCCCACTGTTAGGAGTCCATCAGTGATAGAAGCAGTGCAGGCGCGAATCTAAAGAAACCCCACGCCTGAGCAGAAACTGTTGGCCCTTCAGATGGTGTTAAGCAAAACCGCGTAGAAAAGGGGTGTTGAATAAAGACAGAATGCTTTTCGAAGCAAAACATGACATCGTTTGGATGCGCGTTCAATGGATTGGTCGTGCAGGTTGAAGGCTTGTGTTCTAAATCGCCGGGGTCATTGTATAAGAATCTTATATCATAAGAATCTATGGTTTACTAAGGTGCGTTTGGTATATGAATGGTAACTGTATAAACAAACATGTTTCAAATATTGCACAATAAACATATGAAAGATTTTATGACTTGACTAGTTATATATCAAGTGTATCAGAATTTTCTATAATGTTCGTATGGAGTCTTCGTGTCTGGACATGATAATAAAGTAATTGTAGTAAAATTATTTGCAAATGATGCTGCATGGAAGATGGCACAGTAACAATTTAGAATGTCCTTCACGGCTTGAGATCATACCCTATTTGTGTTTTTTAACATTTATGTATACCGTGAGGAAGTCATCATGGATACCTCTATGTAGGTGAGGTCTGTAAGTCTGCTCCATAACCATGCTGGACTCCTACCGAGTAAAAACCATCATGGGTATCCCTCCTTCTCACACCTGGTCAGGATTGCGGAATGACACTTATCAGGTGGCCGGTGTGGCCAGTCTGTTCATTTATCCGATAATAAAAAAAAACTTCCGAAATTCAACTCGTCACTCGCTTAGCCGGTGTTTTAATCTTATTTGATAAATACATCCGTTCGTGGATGTTGTATAGTGTTGTTATAATGGATATCTACATTAATATGTTGAAGTGACAACTTCATTCGTTACAAGCAAGCCTGCGTCCCTATTAACCTGTGAAATATCTTTATGCATTCCTTTTACTGAAGTCGTTTATTATTAAGCAACATAACATGTATTTATTGTAAGTTATTCAACCATTATGGTTTTGATAATAGGTAATAATATGATCCATTTTACTACTAACATTTATTAATATTTCTGGAATTATTGATAAGATATTAATCCATATCTATAGTTCTGAAAAATGTCACTAAACACTTACTTAATTTTATAACATATTTTTGTGAACA